>ML386154.1:0-20880 GCA_005239525.1 Nicotiana knightiana
TCATGCCCTGCTAATCTGTCCAGCATTTGATCAATGAATGGGAGTGGAAAATGATACTTGCGGGTTGCTTTGTTGAGCCTTCGATAATCAATGCAAACTCTCTAACTCGTAACAGTACGGGTAGGAATTAGCTCATTCTTCTCATTCTCAATCACGGTCATCCCCCCCTTTTTGGACACACATTGAACCGGACTCACCCAGTTGCTGTCAGAAATAGGGAAAATGATACCTGCATCCAGCAATTTTATTACTTCTTTCTTCACCACTTCTTTCATGACGGGATTTAGCCTTCTTTGCTGCTCAACACTCGGGNAAATTTCTGTTCTTGTGTATTGGTCATGCCAGATGAGATGATCACGGGCAATGCCTCAGAGTTCCCCAAATAAGCATAGCGTAAATGTGCTGGAAGAGGTTTGAGTTCCAGCTTTGGAGCCTCTTCAATAGATGGCTTAGGAGGGGTTAGAGTAACAGGCTTGTTCAACTCTTCAAATTTTCCGAGCCCGTGGAGGTGACTGCAGGATACTTTAAGAACTTTCTCAATGTCTCCCCTTGTTTCATCCCCACAGTCTTCTTCATCCCCAACCAACACTCGCTCAAGAGGGTAAACAAGACTCATGTAGGGAACCATTGAAGCCGATTTGCTTTCCACTACAGTAATCATGGATAGCTCTTCATAGTGGACAGGTAACTTGAGAGCCTTATAAACATTAAACACCTCCACTCGATCACCAACTCGCATTGTCATTTTCCCTTCACACACATCAATGATAGCTCGGATCGTAGCTAGGAAGGGACGTCCCAAAATAAATGGGACTTCCTGATCAAGCTCATAGTCCAAGATAATGAAATCAGCAGGGAATATGAAAGAGCCCACCTGAACCAGCACATCTTCAATTACTCCCTCAGGATGAGCAAGGGAGCGATCAGCCAATTGTAAAATCATTGTTGTTGGGCGTGGCTCACCCAACCCCAACTGCTTGAACACAGATAGTGGCATCAAATTTATGCTTTCCCCAAGATAGCACAAAGCTTTCCCGACTGCATGCTTATCAATTGAGATTTGGATAGTAAAACTACCCGAATCTTTTAATTTCTGAGGTAGCTTGTTTTGAATTCTTGAGCTAACTTCCTCAGTGAGAGCCACAGTTTCGAACTCAGTCAGCCTTCGTTTATTGGCCACAATGTCCTTGATGTATTTAGCATATTTGGGCACCCTGCAGAATGTCTACCAGTGGAATATTGATTTGTACCTGCTTCAAGTGGTCAAGAAATGTTTTTTATGCAGCATTATCTTTCACCTTTTGCAACCTTTGAGGGAATGGAGGGGGTGGCCTCGCAACAAATGGTGGGGGTTGCTCTGCCACTGCCTCCTTTGTTGGCTTATCTGATTCTTTTGGGTTGTCTGATGTTGATTCAATAGTGGCTGGTTTCCCATTAAAAGTTACCTGCTTTCTCTTTTTGGACTGGACTTTTTCCATTCGCCTCCCACTCCTAAATGATACAACATTAACAGATGTTTTAGGATTAGCTTCAGTGTCACTTGGAAGAGCTCCCGTTGGTCGGGTATTTTGAGAACTGGCGAGTTGCCCCACTTGACGTTCTAAATTTCTCATCGCTACAGTATGGGCTTGGTGATCAGCCATTATTTTATGATTGAAAGCAAGTTTTTCGTTCATCATTCTCTTCATAATCTCCTCAAGGCTTGCTGACGGTTCAGCCTGAGGTGGTTTGTACTGCTGTTGAGGTACTGGATGCCTGTAGTGATTCTGAGTGCTTTGATTCCACCCCAAGAGAAGTTTGGGTGGTTTCTCCAGTTGGGGTTATAAGTGTTTCCATATTGATTTGCTTGTCCCCTATTCGCGTTACCCACAAAGCATACAGACTCTGAATTAACTGGCCATAAATCACTCGGATGACCCTCTCCACAGACTTCACAAAATACCTGAATCTGTTGCACTGGTTGGGCCTTTTGCACTTGTTGAGATTGTTTCTTGTTAATGATCAGGTTCATCTGATTTACTTGGTTAGTCAATGTGGAAATCTGAGCTGACAATGCTGAGACCACATCTAGTTCAAGAACCCCTGGTGACTGTTGAACCACATTTCTCCCCATCTCACCTTGCCAGTCTGGATTGCTTTTGGAGAATTTATTTAGTAATGCAAATATTTCATCATAATTCTTCTCCAACACCTGACCTCCGGCTGCTGCATCTACCAAATTTTTTGTTTGCGGATGGAGCCCTTCAATGAAAGTGTGAACTAACACCTCGTTTGTTTGATTGTGATGAGGGAAATCTCTGAGTAACCCCTTGAACCTTTCCCATTGTGAATATAAGGATTCACCCGTTTTCTGTTTAAAGGAGACTATCTCACTCCTGATCTTTGCAGTCTTTTCCGAAGGGAAGAAACTTGCCAGAAATTTTCTCGCCAAATCATTCCATGTTGTAATGGAATTAGCTGGTTCTGCCTTCAGTCATCGCTTTGCTTTGCCCAGTAGAGAGAATGGGAAAAGCGTGAGCCTCACATAATCTGGCGTGACCCCGTTAGTGATATAAGTATCACTAATCTCCAAGAAGTTCAGAATGTGTTGTTGTGGATCCTTGTGTGGAAGACCCAAAAACTGCCCGCTTGCATGAAGTAGTTGGATCATGCTCTGTTTCAGCTCAAAGTGCCTAGTGATTCTGGGCTTCATGATGCTGGAGGTAACATTAGCAATACTGGGCATTGCTACCTCCTGAACAGCAATGTGTTGTTCCTCCGCCATGTTCACAGGAAATTGGATGAGGTCCTGAATATTGTCTGTATCTCTTGCTTCTCGCAACCTCCTGTGAAATGTTCTCTCAGGTTCGGGGTCAAAGGCGTCAAGCATGTCCTGGCTTCTGACCCTACGCATTCAATCGAAGTTCGTAAGATTAGAGCAAAAATCACGTGACGTTAGAATCAATGAAATAAATAATTAAAGCAAAAACTAGAAAGTAGTCTATATTCAAGTCCCCGGCAACAGCGCCAAAGACTTCTTGGTCCCAAACGCACACGCAAGTATACGTGGTCGTACAAGTAATATAATGATAAATCGAATGTCGAACCCACAAATAATTGTGTAAACTACTTGTTGAATCACTCTAATTGTTATTTTAATCAAGCCAAAATAAAATCCAGGAACGTAACTAATTTATACTATGATTCTACGAAATAACTAATTATCGAGTAACGAGAGTATTATTTTGTATTCAGAAGAGGCAAATATTCCAGGGTTGTGATCAATTCACCACTCGTATTGCATTCTAATTAACTCTCCCTTCATATAATTCACTCATGGTTGCTAATTAATCGATAATTTCTCTCATAGACTTGTCCCGAAGCACTACTCGCCTATGCTCAATAGATTAACGCCTATATTCCTATGAAATTAATCTATTAGAACGCACTAAGATTACGATGTTTAATTAAGCACGGTGACTAGGTATATTCCTATCCTAACCACAAATCCGCTCCCCTGAAGGGTTAAGATCGCTCTCTCTTCAATTCTTCTCTAATCTATATACGGCTTTCCCAAGAATAACATAGATAGTATATAGAACTAAATTGCTGGCCAAACAATTAAGTACTTAAACACAGAATTTAAGAAACAACCATATATTGAGTGAACTATAATCAAGGTTAAGTTAATGTCGAATAACAATATTCATGGCTAAACCACAACCCCAGAATAATGGGTGTTTAGCCACTCATGCTAAAATCAAACAATTGCATAAGTGTTGAATTAATTGTAAATACTAGAAAAAGATGAAGAAAACTGATAATCCTTCGCTTCCTAATGATCCCGTGTGTATCTTCTCTCTGAAGTGGCATCTCCCCCCAAAGTTGTGTTTTTGGGTCTATTTATATGTTTTGGGACAAACCCTAAACGTGTAGGATACTTCTAGTCAAACCAGGAAACACTTAAAACCTTCAAAACTCGGACTAGGCCGGATCAGGGACTAGGCGTTACAAGCCAAACGCCTGGCCAGGGCTGGAGTTATGGGCCAAACGCCCCCCAAACGCCTGGTGAGACCAGGCAGGCTTTACAGCCCAAACGCCCGACTATAGCCCGGTTCACTCCTTTTTTTACTCTTGAGCGTATTTTTGACGTTTCTGCATCCATTTAGCTCGGCTTCCATCTCCAATTCACCTACACATGAAATAGACTCCATTATGCACATACGACGTGTATTTTTATCATGAACGCACATAAAATGTAAGGCACATAATGCTTTAAACCATGAATTATAGCCACGCATCAGATGGGTGTCTTCTAGGGTTTAAGAAGTAGAGAGGGTGTAAGGATTTTTATGGTTTAAGAATTTGGGCTTGGGAATTATGGGCTAAGGTCTGAGTTGGGCTTTAAAATTCTGCAAAATTAGGACTAAGTAAGAACTAAAAATTTAATTTACTTCTAAAATAATTATAAGAAACTATAAAATAACTCTTAATTGATTTTAATAAATTATTATATTTAAAATAAAACTAAAAATTAAAGTTGAAACAGTTTTTGATATTTTCAAAGATTATACCAAAATAAAATAGGTTCAAAGTAATATATCCTTCTAAAAATACCTAATACGTGAATTAAATAGAGAAATATGGAACTATTTTTTTGTAATTTTCAATTTTTGTGATAAAATAAAGTAAAAGAGTTAAAACTAGTTAAAATAAAGATATTAGGCCTAAACTAAATGTTAATCGCAAAAATGTGTAAAATCTCTGGGAGGGTCAAAAATTACATGTCTACACCTGGAAGTGTATAAGTTTGCAAAAAATGGGTTTGGCTTATTTCATCTCATTTCCTCCATGGGAGACGACCTAGGGACAATTTTGGAGCTTCATCTTCATCATCTATGTCAAGGTAAGTGATTCCCACATATTTGCAAGTGAAATACTTGGATTATATATAGATTTTAACATGGAATTTCATGGAAAATTAGTGGAAGTTTGGGGTTTTGGTAGAAATCCTAAAAAACTTGGTATTTTTGGATACTGACCACGAATTTGGGCATGGAATTGAGAATAAATTATATATTTGAGTTCGTGATGTTATGGGTAATGTTTATCTTCAAAAAAATTTGAGATCCGGGCACGTGGTCCCGAGAGTTATTTTTATCGACTATCTGATCGTGGTTAGAAATTGTTATAAATTGGATTATACCGAGTATTTGAGTATATATTTATGGGTTTTCATAATTGTTGGCTAGTTTTGGGGTGTTGTGCATCAATTTGAGTCATCGGAAGGGCATGGAAGTCGGTTATGGAACTTCAGAGCAAGGTAAGTCTCCTTTCTAACCTTGTAAGAGGGAATTGTCCCCATAGGTGAGATAATTAATTATGTGCCACTATTTGTAGGGCTACGTACGCGCGAGGTGACGAGAGTCCGTGCGTAGCTACTATTATGCTTATGTCCGGGTATTCTAGGATCCAAAAGCATGCTTTGCTTGTCGTACTTGTAGTTTTACTGATAAATTTAAAATGCTTAATTCATATCGAATTTGGAAAATGAATTTCTAAAGAGATTAAACACCATCTTCTTGACCATTAAAAGAGAAATTGCAATTTCCTTGGGTAATTGTTTTTCTGATGAAGTCTGGATTGACTGTATGACTGTGTGTATCTATGAATACCTGTGTCGCATGTATTATTCGCGAGCGAGGTAACTCTACTATTTATATTTGACTGTGTCGCATGTATGATTCGCGAGCGGCGTACTATATGCATCTATGGTTTGCGTTGTTCGACCCTCCGACAGTGCACAATTTAAATATTGTTGGATCGGGTCGTACGACCTCAAAATTATTTGTGCATGCTATTTGCTTGGTACTTTCTGTAATTTGAACTGCTTAAATGCCTTGAAATATAAATTGTTAGCTGAAATGACGGAAACTGAAATTATATTTATGAAAGAAGTTGTTACTTCTTGTTGTTACCTGTTATTTAATCATGACATCCATGCTTAGCGTCACACTTTATTATATTATTTTGACCCTAGCAAGTGTCAAGTCGACCCCTCGTCACTAACTCTTTGGGGTTAGGCGGGATACTTACTAGGTACGCGTTATTTTCGTACTCAGACTACACTTGCTGTACATTTTGATGTACAAGTACAATTTGGATTATGGCCTTGTGGGCGCAGAGACGTGGTTGATACGGGGACTTAGGTGGGCTCCATCTTATGAGTCGATCCGCAGCCAGCAGAGTCTCCTTCCGAGTACTTGTATCTTCCTTTCTGTCCAAATTTATATTTCAGATAGTTGTTGTATTTTATTTTACTTCCTAGTAAAAGTTCATGCACTTGTGACACCAGGTTCTGGGATGGTTATGGGATGTTTACTATTGAAATTTGAAAACGTCAATATTATTCCTTAAAGTTTGTTTGTTACTAGTTAAATTGAATGAGGTTTATGTTTTCAGAAGCACTAAAATGAGAAATTTAATTTACTATTTAGTGTTGGCTTGCCTGACAGTGGTGTCCGGCGCCATCACGACTTTTTATGGGATATTGGGTCATGACAATTTGATATGTTATATATTGTGATATACAAACAATTCAACTATTTTTGTGTTATACGCTTGGAATTAGAGATAACGATAGATTATAGACAAATATATTATAGTTTTATATTTTAGATATAAGAAGAAGAAAAAAAAGTTTTGAAGTACATTTTGATCTATACAAAAAAGAAAAAAGAATTTTTTTTAATATACATATTATTATTGTGATACACATTTATTGGCTACATAATACTAATTAATAAATAAAAATTTAATTCTAGCTAATTAGTAGGCTGAGTTATTACGCGGGCGCCAAAATTCCAGATAGGAACCAAAATGTGGTTCTTTTGGACTCAAACGACCGAAATGTGTGGAAAAAAAAAGATTGTACCCAAAATATGTATAACGCCCTTTTAAAGGGCACTATACCTTAACGGCTATTTGCCGTTAAGGTATAGCGCACTTTAAAGGGCTTTATACATGAATTTGAATGGACGGGAAGGTATAGCGCCTTTTATTACCGCGCTATAGTATAGCGCCTTAATAAAAGGCGCTATACCCACATAAAAACCCGCCCCCTTCCCCTCCCTACCAAACCAGAACNAAACCAGTAACGTCCCCCCCTTCCCCTCCCCCCCCCCTATTTTTAATCAGAAAAAGCTCGAGTTGAGCCCATCGGTCCCACAAAAAATGTATATTCTCGGTCCCACATCCTAGCTAAGGCGTTATCTCGGAGTGGGTTGCTTGTTTCGGCTTCAAATCACCAAATCTTCAATTTTTCAAAAATTTAAAATCGAGGTATTCCGACTTAGTTTTTGTTAAAACTCGTATAAAAAATGCATATTAGTTATTTTTAATGTGTTCTATGTTGTTTTGTGATTGTTTTGCAATTTAACTAATTTGTTATTTTTATCCGAACTATGATATTATGCTAAAACAATTTAGTAAAAATAGAGAAATTATTATTAATTGTTAAAAAAAGTTAATTGGTATTTTTATCCGATTTAGATTATTTATTTGCTTAAAGACTAGTAAAATAGATAAACTGTTACTTTAGTTCCCTCTATTGGTATCTTGTGGCCTAATGTAGTACTTGTATTTGTAATGTAGTGCCCTTTTAGTGTAGTAAAATGTAGTGGCTTAGTATCCTTGTAGTTATTGAAATTAATCATTTATGTATCTCTTGTACCCAAAAATATGTCAAAAAAGCTGATAGTTCAAACATAAACTCTGTCCATTCTATTCAACGATCGTAAGAAAATATCATGAGAAAATAACAATATTTTCCGGACTAAGTATTTTTATATGAATATTTAATAATTAAATCTTGTATAATTATGAAAATTAATTATTTAATTTTATTATAGTAAAAAATAAGTGAGTAACAAACAAACATATAAAATAATAAAACTAAAATAGAAATTAATAAAACTAACATATACAATATTAAACTAACATATAAATAATAAACTAACATTTAAAATAACAAAGTTGTTGAGTGATAAATCGAGAAAATTTTCTCATCATGAACACAAGAATTCAGGATACCTTGGGGCTACTAGGCCTCAAATATCGAACCCGGAACCCATATGTCAATATTTAATAATTAAATCTTGTATAATTATTAATTTTATTATAATAAAAAATAGGTGAGCAACAAATAAACATATAAAATAATAAAACTAACATGTAAATTAATAAAACTAACATATACAATATTAAACTAACATATAATAATAAACTAACATTTAAAATAAGAGACCTGTTGAATGATAAATCGGAAAAAATTTCTCATCATGAACACAAGAATTCAGGATACCTTGGTGCTACTGGGCCTCAAATATAGATCCCGAAACCCATATGTGAATATTTAATAATTAAATTTTGTACAATTATAAAAATTAATTATTTAATTTTATTGTAGTAAAAAATAGGTGAGTAACAAACAAACAAATAAAATAATAACACTAACATGTAAAATAATAAAATTAACATATAAATTAATGAAACTAACATATAAAATATTAAACTAACATATAAATAATAAACTAAGATTTAAAATAACAGACCTGTTGAGTGATAAGTCGGGAAAATTTTCTCATCATGAACACAAGAATTGAGGATACCTTGGTACTACTGGGCCTCAAATATCGAGCTTGGAACCCATATGTGAATGTTTAATAATTAAATCTTATATAATTATGAAAATTAATTATTTAATTTTATTATAGTCAAAAATAGGTGAGTAACAAACAATAATATAAAATAATAAAACTAACATGTAAAATAATAAAACTAACATATTAAAGTAAAATAATGTAATTAATATTATTTAATTTACAATAGACGACATGGAGGTTCCACATTTGCATCTCGGACCTGCCAGGCTAGAGCTACTGTTGCTACAGGGCGATTATAGGTCGTCCCACATATGGGAGGGACAGTTACTGGCCCAGACGTTTTGTGTCAGGAGAGTAGACGATGTGTGGGACTTTCTTAGGGACCACCCTCTCAATCCCCGTATAGTCAGACGCCTCCAGGATACGGGTTTTTATAGGATTGTGGAGATCGGCTGGCTGCAGCTGGATTGGTCATTGATCACGGCCCTGATAGAGCGGTGGCAACCGGAGACACACACATTCCATTTGCCCATTGGCGAGGCCATTATCACGCTTCAGGACGTGGAGTTCTTGTATGGGCTGCCCGTTGATGGACACCATGTTGCTTTGTTGAATGCCATCAGAGAGTACGGGTTTGCAGTACCTGGAGATGCTGCAAGGGCTCACCGGTTTCCAGCCATCGAATGAGAGTGCATTGGTTGGGGCCAGTCATTTGCAGTTGACGCCCGTCCGACAACATTTGGAGGCGATGCACGCTGATATCATAGATGATACACCGGAGCTTCATATTCACCGGTACACGAGGTTGTTGTTGCTGCTTATGTTTGGAGGGGTTTTGTTCCCGAACACTTCGGGGAACCTAGTCATCTTGAGCGGCTAGATGATTTACATCATTACAGCTGGGGTGTTTCTGTTCTCGGTTACTTGTACAGGCAGATGTGCCGGGCGAGCATGGGCACCCAGCGAAACATTGTTGGATTTTTGCCAATGCTACAGGTGAAAACATAGTCGAATACTCTATTCATTATAACATACCTAGTAAAAATATAGCTTAAATTTTATGTCCACTGTGTATATTAGGTTTGGTCCTGGGAGCGGTTCCTACAGTTGCAGCCACCTCTACCACCCTTAGCTCCGGGTGTACCATCTCCATTTCTCCCTCTAGCTAGGAAGGGGGTTGATAGGCGAGGATATGGATGAGAATACGAGACTCTACATAATCTCCCCTATTGCAGGGATTTGTTGGATTTGCTGGAGGGCACACAGGTAAATGTATACCTAAGTTTACTTGTCCTGGTTTCATATGGGTTGCGTATACTCACGTTTTCTGTTGTTACTTAATAGTTCATTTGGAGGCCATACAGTGACGAGCTAATAGTTGGGTTGCCCGATTATTTCTCGACCGGCCGAATTATTTGAAGCTCTTCCGTCCCGTTGATGTGCCTTGATATTGTCGAGCATCATGCCACCGAGCGAGTACTTCACCAGTTGGGTCGCCCACAGCTTGTACTGCCACCACTTGCCTGGCATATCACACATTACCAGTGGGATGATCGTTCCAGGGTGGACCAGACATATATGACATGACTAGAGGCACATATTGATACTTGGGACCGACAACTTGACTTGATTCCGCCCCCCTCCACCTGACCGGAAGGATGGTGAGTATGAGTATATGGGTTGGTACCGCAGCATTACCTGACTTTTTATCGGGAATCCCGTTTATTGCGCTGGCGGTCGGTATGTTCCATACGCCGAGGTGGGGAAGTAAAATTAATCCTTGTTCATACATAGACTTCTCTGGTACGAAAGATCGGTAATAGAAGGTAACGAACCACTGTATGTTATTTGGTATACTTACTTATAACGTTAACCTAGCATTCCGTAATTTATATTTTACATGTTGTACAGGATATTGGCCTACATATGTTCCACCAGTTGGGACTGCAGATGCAACAGTATATCGGAGAGGGAGCAGCTGCTTTGCACGAGTATGGCCGACAGGTTATCGATCTGGCTTCCTAGAAATTGAGGCGAGGCCGAGATGATAATCGCTTAGGATACAAGGATGCTTATGTGGCACCAAAGCAGTACTATCGTGGAACACCAGTGGAGCCAGAGCGTGGTCGACATGGAAGGCGTGCCCCACGAGGTAGGGATGTCCCACGAGGTAGGGGTGTCCCACGAGGTCGTGGGGGTCGGCGAGGAGGTGGTCCCCAGGAAGGGGGCGTTGAGGCACCTATTGAGGATGTTGGAGTTGATCAGCTGGGTGACCTCCATGATCCAGACTTCCCTCACAGCAGCATGCCGTCATACAACCTTCAACTTACTTCAAGGACTTCGCAGGTGACCCCTTCAGCTCCATTGTTGATTGCGGGAACGACCATTACGCGAGAGGATTGGGGATAAGTATTTTCCTAATCTTCCAGGCCTATCGACCATTGTTGATGATCGTCCAACATGAGATGTGGATAGTGGGCGTCGGCTGAGTTAAGACTCATCATCGAGGGATGCTGGGGATCTTTCACAGGCGCATGTTTGTTTGTATTACTATTAAACTTAAATTTATTTTTATCTCATTGATTAGCCATAAATATATTTAAGTTTTTTTTATTAAGGCTTCATCCTCGCCCGTCACGGAGGCCACTTAGTGTGATACTGACCTGGCTGCGACGGATGATTATGTTCAGGAGCCCGACGAGACCATGGTAAGACAATTTAAATTTTTGTGACTTAACACGTACATTGCTAATATATATATTTCATATACTAAAGTATATTATTATTCTTTAGGTTACTGCTGGACCGACGACCTCTTCTACCGAGCCTGTCAGCCCTACTGACAATCATGTTGCAGCGCATCCTCCGATAAAGAGGCGACGTGATGAGGATGATCCTGATAGTGTAGTCGGGCGGGATGGGATGTGCCTCAGGCCAATGGCTTCATTAAAGCATATAGGATGTGGGACACATTGATTTGTTTTGTATTTTAAGTACATATGTATGATGACCCAAAAGGGTCATCCCGTATATTCTATCTAAATCTGTGTTTCGAGGTCATGAAAACCTCCTTCTATCTCACCTCAATTTGTGTGCGCATCCCGGGCATGTAGTTGGGAAGCCTTATGTGAAAAAAATTGATAAAAATAAAAAATTTGTATTGGAAATTTGAATAAAGTTGACTTCAGTCAATGTTTTTGGTAAACGGACCCGGACCCGGACCCGTGATTTGACGATCCAGAGGGTCCGTAGAAAAATATGGGACTTGGGCGTATGCCCGGAACCGAATACCGAGGTCCCAAGCCCGAGAAATGAATTTTTAAAGAAAATTATTTTCTGAAAAATATAAAAATTTTTAAAAATGAAATTTGAGGTGAAACCTGTGATATCGGGACCGTATTATGATTCCAAAGCCCGGTACAAGTTCGATATGATTTATATGTGTTATCTGTGATATTTGGTAAGAAACGGACTTAATTTGACGTGCTTCGGACCTTAAATGCAAAACTTAATGTTTATAGAAAATTGAAGAATTTTCATGGACTTTTAGTTTAATTCATCGTGTTAGTGTTGTTTTATGTGGTTTGAAACCTCGAGCGAGTCCATGTTAGGTTATATGACTTGTGTATATGGTTGGACGGGGTCCCTAGGGCCTCGAGTATGTTTAGGATGCTCATCGGGTGTTAATAGCACTTGGGAGACAGCTGAACCATTGCTGGTTCTGGTGTCTTGCACCTGCGATGGACCTTCCGCAGGTGCGGACACGCAGGTGTGTCGAGGAGCTCGCAGGTACGGACTTAGCCCAATCCCCCAATCCTCGCAGGTGCGGTGTGTTTTCCACAGATGCGGAGCCGCGGGTGCGGCCATTTGACCGCAGGTGCGACCCCAGAAGTTTTAGTGGGTTTTCGCACCTGCGATGGTATTTTCGCAGGTGCGGTCCCAGGGGCACAGGTGCGGAATTGCTGGGCAATTATATCATATCCGAGGGTTTATGTTATTTTCACCATTTTCGAATTGGAGAGCTCGGGAGAGGCGATTTTTGGAGACTTTTGCACCTGGGTAACTTGGGTAAGGGATTTCTATCCATTATAGACCAATTTCCATGATCCCAATCTTAAATCCAACCTTTAATTTCGAAAATTTTGGGTAGAAAATGGGATAAACTTCATAGACCAAATTATTGAGTTTTGATTAGGTTTTTGACCTCCGATTTGAGAGATTTTCATATATTTAGACTCGTGAGTGAATGGGTGTCCGAAAAATATAATTTTTACCCGATTTCGAGACGTGGGCCTAGGGAACTTTTTNCATTGCCTAGATTTGGGCCACCCGGAGTTGGGTACTCGTGGCAAGAGCGTGGTATTGAGTTGGTTAGCGCAGTCAAGGTAAGTATCTTGCCTAACCTTGTGTGGGGAAACTACCCCTTAGGATTGAGTCTTCTATGTTGATTGTAGTCCGCGTACGCGAGGTGACGAGTGTGTACTCGAACTTATTTGCAAATAGATTTCCCTTTAGGAATTTTTGGGTCCTTATGTTCCCCGTATATGAATTGAACTTGTTATATCTGAATTCCGGATTTCTAATCCCATATCCTCTTGTTCAAGTTAGAAGTACTTGCCTAGCATTCCTTGTTTCTTATATGATCTTAATTGACTTAAATGAAGACTTTGTTTCTCTTACCGTTATGCTATGTCTTCCTTCATATGCTGCATATTTACTGAGCATTGTTCAAACTGAGTTTATTCGGTGAAGCTAATTGTCTAAGTGAGATTGGTTATAGCTGATTCCCTTACCGGGATGATTTGGTTTCTTGGTTGGGAACTTGAATGCATAGAATCGTTGCTATATTTGTCTTGTCTTCCCCTCGTTATTTCATTCTCTCTTTGTGCTTGGCATTCCTCTCAGTGGCTACTTCTTATGAGTGAGTTGTTACCACATTGTGATTTAAGTCTTTGTATTGATTTGCTCATCGCACTTTGTATTCGGCCTTGTTTGCTTTCGCACCGGTTGTGGCAATATATATTGGTTCTGTCGCATTCTGGTTGTTTTTCTCAGTGGCTGCATTGCATATTTAAATTGGGACTATGGACAGAGACCCGGGAGCTTTCCTCCTATACTGCATCATATATTTAGATTGGGACTACAGGTAGAGATCCGGGAGCTTTCCCCATGTACTGCGTCGCATATTTAAATTGGGACTACGGACAGAGATTCGGGAGCTTTCCCCTTGTACTGCACCGCATATTTAAATTGGGACTACGGACAGAGATTCGGGAGCTTTCCCCCTGTACTGCATCGCATATTTAAATTGGGACTAAAGACATAGATCCGGGAGCTTTCCCCCTGTACTGCATTGCATGACAAATTCTGAGTGGCGGACTGAATTCCGGTAGTTTATGATTGAGGAGATTTGAATCGAAAGATATGAATATATATATTGAAAAGTATAGTTGAAAAGCAATTATCTCCAGTAAAAGTTATGTCTAAAGGACTTCTTTTCGAAAGTATATTTGAAAAATATTTGTCTTGCAGAATGATGATATTTGAAAGAGCAGTACTTGAGAAAATATATTTTTAACATCACGTATTTTGATGATAATAATTTGAACATCACGTGTTTTGATGATATTTGAAAGAGCAGTACTTGGGAAAATATATTTGAACATCACGTGTTTTGATGATATTTGAAAGAGCAGTACTTGGGAAAATATATTTTGAACATCACGTGTTTTGATGATATTTGAAAGAGCAGTACTTGGGAAAATATATTTTGATCATCACGTATTTTGATGATATTTGAAAGAGTAGTACTTGGGAAAATATAATTTGAACATCACGTGTTTTGATGATATTTGAAAGAGCAGTACTTGGAAAAATATATTTTGAACATCACNACTCGAAAGTTTGACCAGTTTTATTGAGTCATTGGCTAAGGCCTGACGTAAATAAATTGATGTAGTGCTGAGTTGCTTGAGTTTTTGTTGGGTTGTAGTTCCCGCCATTTGGATTGCATCCTTCCCATTCTCTTTGCGTATTTCTATTATGTTGTTCGTTGTTCATGATTATTGAATTTTTCTTCCGTATTATTTGATCGTATCGTTAATTACATTGAGAAATCTTTAGATAGGTATTTTGGTTCGGTCATTTATACATCTTGCCTTTTTACTTATTAGACCGGTGGTGTCTTGACTAGTCCTCGTCACTACTTCATCGAGGTTAGTCTTGATACTTACTGGGCACCGCTGTGGTGTGCTCATACTACACTTCTGCACATTTTTGTGTGCAGCTTCAGGTTATGGTTGTTGGTACCTACGCAGATCGTTGCTGAGGAGACTCAAGGTAACCTGCTGCTGCATTCACCGGCTTCGGAGTCACCTTCCTGTTTTATTTCTATTCAACTGTACTTACTTATTCCTAGACAATTGTTCTTAGATTTGATAGAAAGATTTCGTAGAGCTTATGACTTGTACCTACCGGGTTTTGGGAAATTGTAAACTCTGTCAAGAATTCTATTTAGAATTTTTTTTTTAAAATTCCTTTATTATTGTTGTTGTTCAGTGGAAATGTTAGGCTTACCTAGTCCCTAAGACTAGGTGCCATCATGATACCCAACGGAGAGAAATTTGGGCCGTGACAATATGACATTCAATAAATAATAGCAATAATTTTTATTGTTTACATTATATGCACATTATATTTTTATTTCTTCGTTTCTTCGTTACTTTAATACTACAACACAAACACAAACATATCAACTTAACATAATTTAAATTCAGTACAACTAATGAAAATACATGACACAGAAAACATAAAGATAAAATACTACAATCAACACATACATGTGTTTGTTTAGTCACTACTGTCTATTATTCTATGCTCCA
This sequence comes from Nicotiana knightiana, assembly GCA_005239525.1. Lineage (NCBI taxonomy): Eukaryota > Viridiplantae > Streptophyta > Magnoliopsida > Solanales > Solanaceae > Nicotiana > Nicotiana knightiana. The sequence continues at coordinate 15,524 of ML386154.1, forward strand.
AACACTTAAATTTCTCTTCCATTTTATTTTTTCTTCTTCTGCCTCTTTTAGTTTCTCCTGCACTGCTGCAATTTCTCATTGCATTTCAGATATCTGGTGTTGGTATTCACCGTTCATATTCCAAACATACTACAAACATGATTTGTAGTATTCCTGGTTAATGGGTTCATCATACCATTCCTCAAACATACATTGATTTCCTTCATTGCGCCCAACCAATTGTTGACACATCCAGTATTTGCGCCCAACACTACCATCTGACCAACATGCCTTCAAAATCGCATGTTTGCCACAATAGCACCTTGATTGGTCATTGCGTCCAGACATTTGTTAATGCAAGAAAAATAAAAAATTTATGGAAAGTTTTGCTATTTGTTTTGGTTAAGCACAGATAATAACTAAAATGCATTAGTTATTTATAGGCAAGACAACACACATAACATAGTAATTCACCGCGCTATGCTCTGTGTGTTAAAGATTCTTTCGGGTACAAAACAACTTTTTCAGAAGTTAGCTTTTGCAGACGAGCAACTTTTCAAGTCGACAAGACAACCCACATAACATAGTATTTTACCGCGCTATGTTTCGCGTGTTAAAGATTCTTTCGCGTACAATACAACTTTTCCAGAAGTTAGCTTTTGCAGGCGAGCAACTTTTTCAGGTCGACAAGACAATTATTTTTTTCTTAAAATGGGTTTATGTTAGATTGTTGTACTGAAGTATTAATATTAAATATCAATAACATCTAACAACAATGGAAACATAATTTTATTTCATACATTCTGCAGGATAAACAAGTACATACACTTATTACAACCACATTAGGAAAACAAAACACTACGTGTATCCTTGATAGTTGGGAACATTAGATGAACTTCCACCAGGAGCTGGATTACCACCGCCACCCAAATCAGTTGAAGGACATTTATGATGGTCGTGTCCTATTTGCGAGCATATGCCACATTTGCGCGCATAAACGGTATCACCAACATCCATTTGGTTCCTTATACGCGTTCTTTTTTGAATTTGTTATTGACGTACATAGTCCTTATTACACACCATTTTAAGTGGTGCCGGCGGCCAATAATGCTCAGCACCCACTGGTTGCAACTGCCCACTATAGGTGTTTAAGTATGCAACAACAGTATATTCTTTATCAACGTAGTTGGTTGCCCCTAAACCTGTATGTTGAAAGCACTTGATGGCATGTGATCATGACATGTGGTAGATGGACCATTTCCCACAAGAGCATAACCTTCTGGCTTTATTTATGGTGCGTGTATTATTCCCCATGTTTTGATGGATAGCGATGCGAACTTCAAATATATTTCGCTCGTGGAAATACTGATAATATGAATGCCAATGTGCTCGTCGCCTGTATTTCTATAATATTTTCATTGGTAGTGACATAAATTCAACATCTCTTTCCATCAATGTCGATAGCTCTAGCCCTTTCAATAAACCTCTTCGCCATCTGTAGTCAGAATTTCTCATCTCCTGCCACCATCCGCGTGCAAATTTCACTTGTCAAGTTGATGTCGCATCAACCAACTATAGGCTCTCTCGTCTTCCTGCCTAATAGATTCCATGCGCCTCATGATTTTACACTCTTGGTGTTCTGTTGCAGCCATCCACATTAAATCATGCAAATCCTTGTTGAGATGTGCCTTCTGGAAATTGGCCTTCAGGTGCCTCACATTGTAACAATGGTAGGCATACGATTCTTGCCATGCAGGAAAAATCTCTGCAAAACTTAAAATACCACTATGCTGATAAGATATTAGACAAATACCTGAACGTTGTTTGACAACGTGCTCTTTCAAGTGGTTAAAAAATAGTGTCCACGTCTCTTTGCATTCATTGGCACAAATAGTAAAAGTTAAGAGAAATATACTTTCATTAGCATCTACTGCAACGGCGATCAACAACTTCATATTATACTTTTCATAGACTTGAGTGTCGTTTATGGATATTACTGGACGGCAATGCAGAAAACCATCAATTGCTGGTTTAAATTACCAGAACACATATTTGAAATATATGTTCTGGTATTCCCGGACTCCTCTCAAGCTTCCATTCAAAAACAGTCCCAGGGTTAAAGTGTTGCAATGCAGCCATGTACCTGGGTAGAGATGCAAAGGACCTATCCCAGTTACCATAAACAATTTCAGACACACGTTTGCGCCCGAGAAATGCCTTTCTTTTGGTAATGGTTCACCCATATTCCTGGTGGACGGATGTTATACACTCTTTGATCTTGTACCTTATGGACACTTCAATGTATGGTATCAAGACAAGAGAAATAGAGTCAACATTCCAGTTGAAATGATTCCCACTGAATTTGTCCATTTCACAATTGTGGGTCCCAATGTATTTACCAACAACCCACATATTTGTTTTCTTTTTCCTCGCACGCAGCATCCAATTACAACCCTTAAACCATCTACGACAAATAACCTTGTATACATCCGGAGATGACTCTAATACCGTGATCTCACAACACTCTTTTACACTGTACATTAGCACTGTTCTGGTTAGGCGCGCTTTACCGGGAAAAAGCGTGCCTGTTGACAGCACCATTGCTCTAGATTCATCCCACATTTCTGTCTGAATTTCGTCAATATCCTTTGTGAGGGCATCCACATCCAGCATAATTGGAAAATGATCAAGGTAGAGAATCTCCCTTGAATGAAACGGCACATGGGACTCGTACACTCTTGGTCTAACGAGGGGTGGAGCTTGCTCTCTCATCAAATCAGGTCCAGGATTCTCTTCCTCCTCATCAACACCCTCATCAGGGACGGGTGTGTCATATCCAGACTCATCGACATTGTTGACATAATCACTATTCTCTTCCTAGCTCTGTGCATCTGCCAGATCCCGATTAAATATGTCATATTGGGCAATTGACTAAGGACATGACCTTCAAGTTGCTCGATTTCACTACACAACCAACAAACTAATGAGTTACTCAAATTGGTAAATACTTTACATACAGCTATATCACTTCACTTACAAATCGTAATGTGTTGACATCCCATGATGGACATTATACTGTTGGTGATGACTTCCGGATGGACCACCATGATCCAACACACCAGAACTATGCATATTCCAACTGGGCGTTGGTTCATAACTTGTAAAATTCATATTTGGCCGGTACCCCCGTGAATATATTAGTGTTTACTACTCGTCTTGTGGATTATGTAAAGTAGGAGAGAAATTATTTCCTCGCCCCTCATTTTTCCGTGAAGATAATTTTAGATCAGGCCAAACTCTTTCATTCGGAACCTGTTTGGCTAAAACTGCTCCAAAATAACCGTCCAAAATCCTCACAAAATCACCAATTCTCGAGCTCCAAATCGATTTTAGAAGTTATGAACTCAAACCCTCGATTTTTCATATTTCTTACCAGCGATTTCCGCTTCTGCGAGGGGTCCACCGCACCTACGATCCCGCTTCTGCGGCTGGGTTCCGCATCTGCGAAAATTCATAAAACGGCCAGATTCCGCACCTAGGCCCCTTTACTCGCAGATGCGGTTCCGCTTCTGCGGTCCATGGACCGCATCTGCGACCAACTCCCCAAATGTCTTAGACCGCATTTACGGTTGCCAAACTGCTTCTGCGGCGCCGCACCTGCGGTCCGATATCCGCAGGTGCGAAAATGACAAGTTCAGCAACATCAGCACTTGCTTAAGTCCAAAATCCTTCCTGTTGGGTCTTCAAATCACACCCGAGGCCCCCGAGACCTCAACCAAACCTACCAACCAGTCATATAACATCATTCGGACTTATTCGAGCCTTCAAACCACATCACATAACACCAAAAACATGAATTAAACATGAATTCAAGCCTAAGAACTTAACATTTTTCCGAAATCCACATACGATGCCGAAACACGTCAAACCTATTCCGAATGACCTCAAATTTGACACACATGTCACAAATGACACTACAAATCTACATCCACTTCTAGAATTTCATTCCGATCCTGATACCAGAATTTCACCTATCGGCCGAAATCGCCAAAAATCTAACTTTCACCAATTCACGCCTAAATCTACTACCGACCTCCAAAACATATTCCAGACGCGCTTCTAACCCCAAAATCACTCAGCGGAGCTAATGGAGTCGACATAATTCCATTTCGGATCCGTCTTCACACAGTTCTGGCTATGGTCCAAATTCTAAGGCTTAAACTCACAATTAACTAAGTGTCCCAAAACCCTCTCCGAGTTCCATAACTAATCACTCCCACAAGATCATTAGTAGAAAAAAATGTGGGAAAAACAGTTATTAGAGGATTGAGTCTCTAACTCTCAAAATAACCGACCGGGTCATTACAGTATAGCGCCCTTTAAAAAGGCATTATACATATTTTAGTTACCATCTTTTTTTCACACATTTCGGTCGCTTGAGTTCAGAAGAATCACATTTTGATTCCGGACTCCCAAAATTCCAAGTTCTTATTCAGTCAAAAGCATGCAACTTGGCCTTAGATCCCAAAGGAGGATATCTTGAATTAGAAAGAAGGGTGGGCCAGGTGTAGTTACATTGGGTGAAAATAATAGGAGAATGTCACAGTTACCCATAAAAATAAAATTATTTACTCTTATTTATCCATTTGTTGTTGGGCTACTTTCATTAATAGCACACTATTAAAAACATAATACAAAAGATTAGCATTAATTAATGATTAACGAATATGGCAGTAAAATATTTATACATATAGCATATTTAATTCAATTCAGATAAGGAAGAATCAAGCTGCATAAAACGAAGTCCTAATATTTAATATCTTTCCCTATTTTTCTCTCCATTCCATAACATATTTTATGTTTTCGTTAGAAACCAATCTATTCCATAACTGATTTTTTTCTTTCCATACATGGACCTTTTTATATTATGTAATGTAGCAAAATCATATATCCTTATATTCTGATGAAATGAAATACATATATTTCATGAAAAAAATATAATGTATGTTTGTGGTATATATACATTATAAATCGTGTATTTTTTCATATGTTATTTATACAATTATTTATTTAAATAGATATTATTAATATGCCATTTATATTTTGCACTAATATAACATGCATATTTGTACAAATTATCTGTATATAAACAATATATGTGACATATTTTTTTCTTCTATATACATATTAGTGGCATGTTAATATTTTAAATTACACTTTATGCAAGGTATATGCTAGAAATATACTTTGAATAATATCAATATAATAATGTATTATGATGTATATATATATAAGTTATATATGTGGTACAAATACATATGAAATATATATATATATATATATATATATATATATATATATATATATATATATATATA
>ML386155.1:0-61816 GCA_005239525.1 Nicotiana knightiana
CCCGCATAGCCCGGGCCCGCTTAGCCCGTTTGGCCCGGGCCCGGCCCGTTAGCCACCCCTAGTGGGGACAGTAATGATTGCCCAAGGAACCAAAACTCCATTTGTATATCAGACCTCTCCACTCGCATACCAAACACCTCCACCCACATATCAACCATAACTTCCCAGATATTACCAACAAGCCACTTCTTACCATACATATAATTCCCAACCATCTTACTTTCAGTCACCTCCAATTCGTCCAAACTACCCAAGACCCTGGCCTAACTTTGACCGCAAACCACCCGAACAATACACCACCATTACTGAACCCATTGACCAGCTGTATGAGAGGTTGAAGGCTGCTGGTTACATCACCCCTATCCCTGCTGTGGCCATGGAGAATTCATCCTAATGGGTCAACCCAAATAAAACCTGTGCATATCATTCTGGTATGAAAAGGCACACCATTGACGAGTGCCGAACACTGAAGGATAAGATCCATACCTTGATTGATAATAAGGTCATCCAGGCAAAAGAAGCTATGCCTAACCTCTGCAACAACCCCCTCACAGATCATAGGGATGAGGGTATCAATGTGATAGAGACCAATGAGGAATGGGATCCCGAAGGATCAATTGAACTTATCAAAGAGGGTGACGATCCTAAGAAACCCGCAGTCACACTCAATCCTATTATAGTGTAGATACAACCGCTAGTTGAGGTAACCGTGTCAGTTCTATTTGAAGTTGAGGTAGCACCACCTAAAGATGCACCTGTTCCATTTGAGGTGGAAGTAGCCACGCCTTTCACAATGACGATGGCATCTACACCACCCTTCAGTTCCAATGTTGTACCTTGGGATTATGTGGCCTAGGCTAGAAGAAAGGGAAAGTCAAAGACAGAAGAATCCAACGCTGCACAAGGTATGACTAGAATAGGAAGGGTTTATACACCTGAACACTTAGGAGAAACCAGTAAGCAAGCTTCTAGCAAACCGCCCGTGACTGAAACTGGTCCAGATGACCTTTGGTGGAAAGTACAAGCAAGAGAGTATTTTGTTGTTGATCATTTGAACAAGACTCCCGCTCAGATATCTATCCTGTCGCTGCTACAAAATTCAGAGGCACACATGAATGCTCTATTAAAGGTATTGAGTGAAGCATATGTACCCAACAACATCACTGGTGGAGAAATGGCCAATATGGTAGGACAGGTGCTGGAGAGCCACAAAATCACCTTTCACGAGAACGAGCTGCCACCTGAAGGTTTGAATCACAACAGGGCACTACACATTACAGTGCAATGTGAAGACAAGTTCATTGCCAGAGTTCTGATCGACGGAGGATCCAGTCTCAACATTTGCCCATTAACAACACTGAAGAGGTTGGGAAAAGGCTTGCATGAGATACGGGAAGGAACTATGAATGTAAAAGCATTTGATGGGTCTCAGAGAGCTACCATTGGAGAGACTAATCTATGTCTACAGATGGGGCCTACATGGTTCGATGTCTAGTTTCACGTACTGGATATATCTGCATCCTACAATCTGTTGTTGGGACGACCATGGATACATGCTGCTGGGGCTGTAGCATCAACCTTACATCAGGTTGTGAAGTTCAAGTGGAACCACTAGGAAGCAATTATTCATGGAGATGGGAGCAACCCCATTTACACTAGCCAGACCATCCCGGTGATTGAAAATAGAAGAAATCTAGGTGGAGAAACCTACCATCGTATCGAGCGGGTGAACGCGTTCGAGAAAGATAAGTGGTGGAGTAGTAAGATAGCAAGCATGCTAGCATGGCGAGGGTACGAGCCTGGCAAGGGGCTTGGTAAAAATCTTCAGGGCATCTCCAAGCCGATACAACCAAAGCGCTATGGTACCACTTTTGGGCTAGGATATCAGTACACTTGGCAGGAATTTTGCAATTGGTCACCACCACAGCGTGGTCCGTACTATCCAATCGAGCAGCCTATGCCACACCTGAGTCAGACTTTCCATTAGACCGATATTATATGGGGATCAGAGGAGGAAGAAGCATTGGCAGCCTTGAGGAACCTGTTTCTGGAAAATCATGATATGGACTGATGCGTAATTATCGAGGAGGAAGGCCCTACCATCCAAACTGTGGAGAGAGGAACATTCCTCAAGAATTGGACTGTCAGACCATCCAGGGCCTGACGAGTCCCGGGTTAGAAAGGCTGAACATCATTATTTATTTTGCTTTCTAAGAAAAAATGATTTCCCTTTTAGCATTTTGTTTTAAATAATATTTCCAATGTTCCAAAACGTTGTTTAAATTATTGAAAATCGCATTTGTTTTACACTTTCAATGAATCGATGTTTATATTACCATTTTCCATATCTTTATCCATACATCATTATTATTTTCTATCTTGATGAACCGGTAAATGTGACATGTAATGAGGCAACGCAACAAAAGGATAGTCATTCAGAAGAAGAGGATGTCATACCCAAGGAAATAGTCAGAGAAGTAGAGGATTTTGATAATAAGCCCAAGTCCAACCTGGATGAAACTGAGATAATTAACTTGGGAGGTTCTGAAACCGTCAAGGAGATCCGTATCAGCATTAACTTGTCGTCGTCTGAGAAAGAAGAGCACACTTAGTTCTTAAAAGAGTATGATGACGTCTTTGCATGGTCAGACGATGATATGACCGGATTAAGTATATCCATTGTGGCCCATAAATTGCCCACAAACCCTATGTGTCCACCGGTAAAGAAGAAACTCAGGAAATTCAAGCCTGATATGAGCCTGAAAATCAAAGAGGAGGTTACCAAGCAAATCAAGGCCAAGGTCCTCAAGGTAGTTGAATATCCCACATGGATAACCAATATCGTGCCAGCTCCGAAGAAGGATGGGAAGGTTAGATATTATGTCGATTATCGAGATCTCAACAGACCCAGCCCAAAGAATGATTTCTCGCTTCCAAACATACACATCTTAATCGACAAATTGTGCTAAGCATGAACTCCAGTCCTTTGTAGATTGTTTCACCTTGTTACCATCAGATCTGGATGGACGGAGAGGACATTGAGAAAACAACTTTCATTACACCATGGGGGTGTACTGCTATAAGATGATGTCGTTTAGCCTAAAGAACGTTGGGGCCACCTACACGAGGGTCGTGACTACTATCTTTCATGACATGATACATAAGGAGATTAGGTGTATGTGGACGATGTTCATTAAATCCAAGAAGGCCACGGATCATATAGCGGACTTGACGAAATTCTTTGACAGACTAAGGAAGTACAACCTGAAATTAAACCCCGCAAAGTGCATTCAGGGTTCCCACTAGAAAGTTATTGGGATCCATCGTCAGTAGTCAGGGGATAGAATTGGATCCGTCAAAAGTCAAAGTCATCTAGGAGTTACCACCGCCAAAGAGTAAGAAGGGTGTAATGAGTTTCCTGGGACGCCTCAACTACATCAATCGTTTCATAGCGCAGTCCACAGTTATATGCGAGCCAATTTTCAAGACGTTGAAGAAGGACACAATGACTAGTTAGACCGAAGATTATTAAAAGGCTTTTGACAAAATCAAGGAGTACTTATCAACACCACCAGTATTGGTTCTTCCAGAGCCATGTAGACCATTGCTACTCTACCTTGCAGTACTAGATGGAGCTTTCGGCTGCTTTCTGGGACAGTACGACGAGATAGGGAGAAAAGAACATTCCATCTATTACCTGAGTGCGAAGTTTACCCCCTATGAAGCGCGGTACTCTATGCTAAAACGTACTTGTTACGCTCTGATCTGGATAACTCAGAAGCTGAGGCATTACTTCTGTGCTTATACAACATATCTCATATCGAGAATGGATCCTTTGAAGTATATCTTTCATAAAAGCATGTCCACCGGAAAGCTGGTTGAATGGAAAATCATGTTGAGCGTATTTGACATTGTCTATGTAAATCAGAAAGCAGTCAAGGGACATGCACTGGCGGATCATCTTGCTGAAAACCCTGTGGGAGGAGAATACGAATCCTTGAAAATGTATTTTCCCGATGAAGAGTTACTATTCGTAGAAGAAGAGATTACTGAGTCCTACGACGGTTGGAGAATGTTCTTTAACGGAGCAGTAAATTTCAAAGAAGTCGGCATTGGAGCCGTCTTGGTATTGGAAACTAGTCAGCATTATCCAGTATCTGCGAAACTCAGATTCTCTTGCACCAACAACATGGCAAAATACGAAGCTTACATAATAGGACTTAACATGGTTGTTGACATGAGCATCCAGTAACTACTGGTAATTGGCGATTCAGATCTACTTGTGCACCAAGTACAAGGAGAATGGGCTACCAAGAATTCCAAGATATTGCCATATCTGCACCATGTGCAGGAATTGAAGAAAAGGTTCACAAAAATAGAGTTTCGACATGTTCCCAGAATTCAAAATGAGTTTGCCAATGCATTAGCAACTCTGTCATTAATGATATAGCATCCAGACAAGAACTCCATCGATCCTATTCCGGTAAGGATCCATAACCAGTCGGCATATCGTGCCCATGTTGAAGAAAAAACAAACGGGAAGCCTTGGTTCCACGACATCAAAGAGTATCTGGAAAAAGGAGAATACCCGGAGCATGCGAACCATACTCAGAAACGCACACTTCAGAGATTGTCCAATCACTTCTTCCACAATGGAGGAACCCTATATAGAAGAACGCCTGATATGTGACTATTGAGGTGTTTCGACGCAGAGGAAGCTTATAAGTTGCTTGAGGAAATACATGTCGGAACCTGCGGCCCGTATATGAACGGCTTTGTCCTGGCCAAGAAGATATTTAGGGCTGGTTATTTCTGGATGACCATGGAAACATATTGCATCCGGTATGTCCAAAAGTGCTACCAATGTCAAGTACATGCTATATGATAAAAGTTCCGCCAAATGAGCTTAATGCAACAAGCTCACCTTGGCCCTTCGCCTCTTGGGGAATGGATGTCATTGGTCTAATCGAGCCCACCGCCTCAAATAGGCATCAGCTTATTTTGGTAGCTATTGATTACTTCACCAAATGGGTTGAAGCCGTATCTTACAAAGCTGTGACTAAGAAGGTCGTCACGAATTTTGTTCGCGACCAGACTGTTTGTCGGTTCGGAGTTCCAGAGTCCGTCATCTCTAAAAATGCTGTCAATCTCAACAGTGATATGATGAAAGCCATGTGTGAGACTTTAAAAGTCAAGCACAAGAATTCCACAACATATAGACCTCAAATGAATGGAGCCGTGGAAGCCGCCAATAAGAACATCAAGAAGATACTGAGGAAGATGATAGAAAATCATAAACAATGGCACGAGAAGCTACCATTTGCTTTACTGGGATACCGTACCACAGTCCGCACATCAATTGGGGCAACTCCCTATTTGTTGGATTATGGTACCGAAGCTTTTATTCGTGCCGAAGTGGAAATTCCTTCCTTGAGAATCATACAAGAAGCTGAGCTCAGTGACGCAGAATGGATAAAGAGTTGTTATGAGCAGCTAGCCCTCATAGACGGAAAGAGGATGAACACAGTATGCCACAGACAACTTTATCAGAATAGGATGTCCAGAGTCTTCAACAAAAGTTAAGACGAGACAGTTCACACCAGGGCAGCTGGTGTTAAAGAAAATCTTCCTACATCAAGATGAATCCAAAGGGAAATTCTCTCCCAATTGGAAAGGTCCTTACATGGTTCACAGAGTTATGACAGGAGGAGCCCTCATACTCACGGAAATGGATGGAGAAGTCTAGCCAAAGTCGATCAATTCAGATGCAGTCAAGTGATATTATGTGTAAACTATTTATGTTTTCCGCATATGATGTAAATTGGACTACGCTCGACCTGATTCCCATTTAAGAGGAGATACATAGGCAGCCCTGTGGGTTAGGTCACAATTCAATAAAATTTCTATTTCCCCGCGATCAGAAACTGGGGCAGAATTTTTAGGAGGAACCTCAAAATTCCGAAGCAAGTTCAGCCGATCGCAGCATATAGAGCAGTCAGAAAGGTTGTCCATTCAACTGGGGCAGAAAGGTTATCCATTCAACTGAGGAGGACCCTAAAATTCTACAGCAAAAGAAGTCGCAATGTCTCTAATCACGTCACAGTCACTGGTTCATCTAACCAATTTCTAAAATTAAATTTTTATTATACCTTTGAAAGCTAATCATGCCCGCTTTTGAAATAAACTCTATTTAGCAAATGCTGCCCCCGATAATTTGAACAGGATCTTCAGACAGAGCGAAGCAGATCAAGCAAGCCGACGGAGGCACGAACCGACCCCCTACAGAACTCACAATTTTTATTTGAATGCAGGAACAAGGAATATGCACACCTTGGAATCACGATCTTCATAACAACAAAGATACTGAATCCATTTCCAGCTAAGAAATACTCTGCCATCTTCTATTATCTATTCTATTTGCATTGGGACTAAGCCCTGTCCCAAATCTTGCATGAGGCTAAGCCCTGCCTCCATATTCGCACAAGGCTAAGCACTGCCTTTTATCTGCATGAGACTAAGCTCTGTCTCAAACTTGGATGAGGCTAAGCCTTGTCTCTCTATCTGCATAAGGCTAAGCATTCCCTTCACCTTGCATGGGACTAAACCTTGTCTCGAACCTTGCATGGGACTAAGCCCTATCCCGAATCTTGCATGAGTCTAAGCCTTGCCTCTCCATTTGCATAAGGCTAAGAACTTCCTTCAATTTTCATAAGACTAAGCTCTGTCTCAATCTTGCATGAGGCTAAGCCCTGCCTCTCCATTTGCATAAGGCTAAGCACTACCTTCAATTTGCATGAGACTAAGCTCTGTCTCAATCTTGCATGAGGCTAAGCCCTGCCTCCAATTTTGCATGAGGCTAAGCCCTACCTCTCCATTTGCATAAGGCTAAGCACTACCTTCAATTTGCATGAGACTAAGCTCTGTCTCAATCTTGCATGAGGCTAAGCCCTGCCTCCAATTTTGCATGAGGCTAAGCCCTACCTCTCCATTTGCATAAGGCTAAGCACTGCCTTCAATTTTCCTGGGACTAAGCCCTATCCCGAATTATGCAGGAGACTAAGCTCTGTCTCAATCTTGTATGAGGCTAAGCCCTGCCTCCAATTTTTCATGAGGCTAAGCCTTGCCTCTCTATTTGCATAAGGCTAAGCACTGCCTTTACCTCGCGCGAGACTAAGCACTGTCTCCCTTGCACTATCTATTTTTTTTTTTCTCGGGCTAAGCTCTGCCCTCAACTTTTTGTCTTGTTGCTTCTAGCATCATATTTTGCACCTCATGGGCTGAAATATCGCCAACTTGTCTGAAGGCGTCATAGTTTGAAGGAATCATCCTCATGGCCGGAAGACACCATGCCATGGCCTGAGGATCTCTCAAACTTGCATATCATTATTCAAAGGCGTCATCATGGCCCGAGAACATCATTTCATGGCCTGAGAATCCCTCACTAAATAATTCATGGTGCGGGACATCATGGTCTACGGATGTCATCCTCAACCGTCCAAAGACAATGCTCATGGTCTGAAGGGAATTTGAATCATGTTTAAATTTATGCACAGACATATGCATGCATCACGTCTTTTATTCGCAGGTAACCCGATAAGAAACTATTACCCCAACAGGAACAATCCCGCTCCAGTTCCTTCACGCTACCTCAAACTTGATCGCTCACCGTAACCATTTCACCTATTCCAAAACCTTGTGTCCGTTCTTGTAATAACTTCATCGGTATATTCTGCCGATGAATCCAAAACTACACACGTCCTGATTCCTGTAAAACCAGGGATATGTAGGCAGCTCAGAAATCAGAGTGCGGCCTATGTCTCTCAAATCACTCAACTCGGTCAAAAATGGCCATAATATCTTTACCCAACAACTCTTTCATCCTTCCCCGGTAAAGAGGGACAACTGTTGATACCCAATTTTTCCCTATACTATTTTTTTTAGATGCATATCTATCTTCAAAATAGTACATGAGCATCAACTAATATTTTTCCATAATTTCTGCGTTTTTCTAAGGATTTTATTAATTTATCCTAGTATTTTTATTATATAAATAATTACTAGTTGCATCACAAATGACTTTATAACAATTTTATGGCTTAATTTACTATTTATATTTATACGGAGCTTTAATTATTTCATAAATAGCCGCATTTATATTTTTTGGGTTATAATCGTAATAACTTTGTAATAATAGCCCATGTATGCATTATTACATTATTTCAGCAGAAAATAGCTTTTTATATTTTTATAATGTTGAGTAATTATTTTAAATCATTTTATGCATAAAAATCATTTTTTATAATTTGTTAATTATTTTTACAAATTATTTTATTGATTAATTGAGTATTTAACAAATAACCCTTTTAACTCTTTTAATTTTCAGACCTAACCAATTATACCAGCCCAAATATCTTAAAACTTAGCCCAATTCGCACCCAGGCCCAATTCTGTATCTACCCGACCCAAACCCTTCTCTAATCGTGGCCGTTGATCTGTGAGATCAACGTCCACATTAATTCCTTCCTTTTTAACCTAAAGCCAACCCTAAACCCCCTCATTTTTTCCTTCCCCCGCCGTCTTCGTTTCCCTAACCCCACCCCTTTCTCTCAGACGCTCCCTAAAAACTAGCCGCCGTCACTGGAAAATCTCACCGTTCATGTGGTTTCTCTGTATTTTCCGGCCTTTGCTGGCCTTCTACATCTTTTGGTTGTTCGACTTCATCGATTTCTAAGAAAAATCACAAAGAGATTCAACCTCATTTTGTTCGAAAACCTTTTCACATGCCTGTCTATGGCCGTTTTCATTTGTGAGTAGTATTTTCTTCTAATTTATGGTTCGCATTTATGGTTTTAAATGAGTTTCCGTTCACCTCTGTCATTTTAAAAAAAACCTAGCCTTATGACTACTTGGGTTTGTTCAGATCTTTGAAAACTTGAAACGTTTTAAGTGTTATTTGATATTTTTCCTAAAAAATCTTCTATTTTCTTTATTGCTACTTGATTTCAGTGCTTTTCTGAAATTAGGGTTTCGTCCTAAAAAGGGTTTTTTAACTTTCAAGTGTTTAAATCTAATTATTCTTTACTGGTTTGACTAATTGCTGTTTATTGCACTGATTACCTCAATCTTCTTCCTGTTATGTGTTTATTTCTATCAATCAAATATTTTGGCTTATTTTATTTAGGGTTCAAATTATATTTAAAATCAGTATTTCTCTATGATTTTACCTATTTCCTTATTTGTGACTTTAATTAGTAATACTTGCCTTAATTAGACTATTAGTCTGATTTAGGGGGTTTAATTGACTCCTATATGGTATGTGATTGATTTCTTACCTTATTTGAACCCTAATGTATACCGTTAATTGACTCTCCCTATACTATGGGGTCTCTCATAGATTTTTTGTATGAATTGATTGGTTAAATCCCCCAATTAAGTGGTTGATTTATTCGATTGCCCTATTTATGAACTCTGAGTTATCTTTGCCTTATTTATTTACTTTTACTAAGTGTTATCTAAACTCTCACTCTGATTCTTCTAAACACGAACACAATTTAGAAAGAAACACACACACACACAAACTTTGCTCTCATTCAGACCCTTCTGCTACTTGTGTTTACTATACTATCTAGCCAGCTGAAAGCCAAGGCTAGACCACTGAGTTCAGCATACTTTCACCTTCTGTTTTACTATCTTTAACTGGGATGTCTCCACTCCTATTGTCATCCATCATGCTATGAAGATTAAACGTATGTGTTTTTCCTACCTATTGCTATACTTCTGTGTTTAGACATATGTCTTTCCTGTTTATTGCTTTTAATTAGTATGCTCTACTTTTGTATTTAGATATGTGTCTTTCCTGTTTATTGATTTAAATCAGCATGTTTACTTTTGTATTTAAACTCTTATCTCTCATGCTTATCGACCTCAATTAGTATGACTACTTATGTGTAGTTTAATCCATGTCTTTTCTGTGTGTTGATCTCAATTAGCATGACTACCTATGTCCTTCCTGATTATTGACCTTGGTTAGCACGAATTCTTCTGTGAAGCCAGACTTCTATGACTTTCCTGTCTATTGCCTTAAATCAGCATGATCATTTCTGTTGCTATGTCCCATTCAGTAATCTGGTTGTTATCACATGTAGTTAGACTTATATATTTCCTGTTCATGACTCTTAATCAATATGCTATGTCCTATTGAGTGTTATGGAACCTGGTTGTTATGAGATATCAACCTGCCCTTGCCTGCTCTATGTCCTTATTAATCAACATGATTTCACTCTCACCCTGTTTTATGTGTTCCTGACTAATGACTTCTATGTTCCCAACCCCTACTACCCTTCTTTGTATAGTTGTATGTTTATTATTCTGTTCCCAGCATTCTATGTGCCCCACTTAGTTATAACTAATGGATTAAGTTGAATCTAAGCAATCTGAAGCTTGTCTGAAATGGTTGTGACCCTTTTTTTGTCCTTTATTTGATTGCTATAAGTCTTTGTTTGAACTCAGAGTGCTGCAATGACTCTATTTATTCCTGTCTTACTTCTAAACTAATTTCTTAAAACTATTCCCTATTTTCATATACTATTTTCCAACTCCTACTCTTAGAATACCTAGGTTCCTGCACCTCCAGTGTGAGAACTACCTAGGAGTCCATGAGACTCCTTCGAACTCTGGCGCACTGGGGCTGGCCTTTGCAAATTTGTTCACAAAACTGTTTTCTTTAAAGGGTTTCTGGTGTGAGCATTGCCCGGGGTCCCTGAGTCCCTTGGGAACTTTGACACACCAGGATACCATCTTGTGTTCTGTGAGATGTTGGCACACTTCAGACTTGGTTGAAGGCCTGGTTTTCCAGGTTTACATTTGGGCCTATCCAGGCTCCCTATAGTATAGCAGTATTCATTCTGTAATTCATTTTATAGCTGGGCTGTAATGATAATTCTTGTATAACAGATATTGGGATATTAGTAAAACTGGGAGGGACTTTCTATATATTTTGTGGGGATCAGGTAGAAATCATGCCCATAGGGTTGTTATGACTATCTACATGTATTAGAAACCATGCCTATCAGACTGCTATGTGCATTAGAAATCATGTTTATAGTACTCATCTCGTTATTTGTCCTAAATTTCTACTTTTCATTCTAAAAAATCCTACACTCTCACAAGTGCATTAGAAATCCTGTTTTTAGGCCACTTATCAATTATGTGTATTAGGGATCATGTTGCACTCGCTTAGATATCATTCCTATAGGTAAAACATACTAAAAATCAGTTTCCTCATCTAACCAACATGCCTATAAGTATAAAAACAGTTCCAACACTTAGTATCATGCTTATAGAGATAAATACGTAAATCATCCTCAGCACATTGACAGCATAAGGTCTAAACGAATAAGAATTTCCTGTTTAAAATAAATCACTGGTTTAGAGTTATGGTCCTGATTAAAGCTTAGATGACATGTTTAGAGGATACCGCTGATCCACACCTGGGCAAGCCTGTAGGACAACTAAAATTCTGAAGTTCTGAATTGTGTTTGTTTGACTGCTTATAAACTTCCCAAATTCAGTAAGCCATAAAAATCAGTAGGCAAACTGATAAGGTGTTCACTGCCTCGCCTTAACAAATGCTGCATATTCTGCTTTTGTGCTCTCCTAGATATCCTGCTATAGGACTTTAAAGTGTTTAAAATTGTTGTTTGAGACGTGCAATTGTTTGCTTATTTGTGGAGGTAAATGTGAGCCTTTGACTGCTTCGTTATATGACATTCCTGTCTGTTTTGTTTGTCGCTTAGATTGGTCCTAAACACCTCCAGGGCCATAGGTAAAGGGGCGGGTAATGCACGCATAGAGTACATATTCAATTAGAATCACTTAAGTAATAATTAAGGGAAAGGTAATTGGGTAGTAAAATACGCGTAACACCTCTATTTGGGGAAAGTTTACCGAGTATTGCACAGAAGTGATCCTGTAGGCTAATAAACCTAGGACCCTTTTTATTCCCATTTTAAAATGATATTTACTTAATTAAATTGCTTTATGACTAATTCACTAAAATGAGTTTGGCCGGGAACAATCATTGTGGACCTCGATGGGTGCCTAACACCTTCCCCTCAAAGTAATTTCGAGCCCTTACCCAATCTCTAGTAATGTAAACCGGTTTATGAGTTACTTGCATTAGGTTCACTAACTCACCTTAAATCTTTTAGGCGGAGACTCTTCAAATTCCATACCCCTTCCCAAAAAGGAAATGAGTTGTCCCAAAAGATGTCGAAACCCGGATTCCGCGAGGAAAAAAGGGGGCCAACAATTATACTATTTAGACTAAACACAATCAAGGAAAAAAAATAGGGATCTATCTAAACATGTTGCACAGAATTTCAAATAGACAAATTAAACACGTAGGCATGCTTTCCTAATCTAAACTAAGCAGTTAAATATAGTAGTGCAGTTTAACAAAGGAAAACAATTTATGACTTAGGAGGACAACGGGATTTTTACAAAAATAGCCCATGTACGTACTCGTCACCTTACGTACACGACACTCACACATCAAATAATACCAAACATCCTAAAGGGAAGTTTCCCCACACAAGGTTAGGCAAGCCATTTACCTCGAACCCCTCAAATCAACCTGATATCACGCTCTTGCCACGAGTATCCGATTCCGAATGGCCGAAATATAATTAAACCGATTGCATAATGTAAATATAACTACAAGTAACTAATTTCGTTAATTAATTCGAAGCTAAAGCATTAAATTAGGAAAAACGCCCAAAAAGTCTCCCTGGGCCCACGACTCGAAATCGGGTAAAAGTTGCCAATTTAGAACACTCATTCACTCACGAGATCACTCATCTAAAAATTATCAAATTCCGACGCCTAAAACCTGATCAAACCTCAGAATTTTGATTGGGGAACTTTTCCCCCCAAATAATCACTTTTTCACTCAAATCCCTTGATTAAATGAAGAAAATTACTATAGATTTTAAAATATAAACGAATTTGGGTTAGGAATCGTTTCCCACTGACTTCCTCTTCAAAAACCTCGCAAAATAGCCTTCTCCAGAGCTAAAAATTGAATTTGGGTGAAAATGAGAAATGTCCCTCGAATCTGCCCTCTTCAACCCAGTGATTTCCGCACCTTTGGACCAAGGACGGAACCTGCGGTCCGGCACCTTCGGACAAAACATCGCAGGTGCGAAGTCCACTTAGTTGGGCTGGGGCCATACCTGCGACTACTGGGCCGCATCTGCACTTCTGATTCTGCGGACAACCAGCCGCACCTGCGAGCCTAGTTGGTCAGGACCTATTCCGCATTTGCGAGCTCCCATCCACACCTGCGAGTCCGCACCTGCAGCCTCCCTTCTGCAGGTGCGAAACACTAGAACCAGCAAAGACACCAGATTTTTCGTAAGTCCAATTTCATTCCGTTTAGCATCCGAAGCACACCCGAGGCCCCCGGGACCTCAACCAAACATACCAACCAGTCCTATAACACCATACGAACTTAGTCGATCCTTCAAACCACATCAAACAACATCAAACATGAATTGAGCACGGATTCAAGCCATAGAACTTAGAATTTTCCAAATTCTTCAAACAACTCCGAAACACATCAAAATCTAGTCTGAAAGACCTCAAATTTCACACAGGTCACAAATGACAGTACGAACCTACAGTCGCTTCCAGAATTCCATTCCGGGCTCGATATCAAAATTTCCACTACCGGCCGAAATCGCCAAAATTCCAACTTTCGTCAATTCAAGCCTAATTGAGCTACACACCTCCAAAACTCATTTCGGTCGTGCTCCTAAGCCCATAGTGCGGAGAATACGATGAAACTCCTCAAGAAAAAACCGAGCGTCATCTGAATCTAGTCCGCCATAGGTGGGTGGTACTTTTTTGTACCTCTCAAGCCTAAGTTGCTCTGCCTCAAAAGCAGCTACCCCGGTCTCATGTTGAACCGGAGCCACTAGGGGCATAGGAATATACTCTGGGGCTTGATCAACTTGGACCATCTGCCCAAGAGTGCGGGCTGCGGGAGCCTGTGCCCCTCCCCGGCCTGAGATTTAGCGGGAGCTATCGGAAGTAGTCCAGCTTGAGCTAGAGTGCTGAACATGCTCATGAACTAAGCTAAAGTCTCCTGGAGGGCTGGAGTAGCAATAGGAATCTCCGGTGCCGGCCCTCCAGCTGGAGTTGCTGGGGGATCCTCTGTTGTGCTCTCTCAGGTGCTCGGGCTGCACCGCGTGGTCGTCCTCTACCCCGACCCCGGCCTTTGGCGGCTCTGGCAGGGGGCTCGGGTGCCTGATCGTCGATTCTCTTGGTATGGTTCCTCACCATATGTGAGAAAGAATAGAGTAGAATTTTAGAATTTTTATGTTAATAACTCGCACGACAAGGAAATCAAAGAAGTATGATTGTTCTTAACAGTTACATAGCCTCCCGAAGATAAGTACGAACGTCTCCGCACCGATCCACGAGACTCTAATAAACCGGCTTGTGACTCATGACTCCTATGAACCTAGAGCTCTGATACCAACTTGTTACGACCCAATTTATCCCTCCGAAAGGTCTCATGGCGGTACCTAGTCTTTACGACTAAGTAAGACTGTTATTGCGGAAAAATTAAAAGACAACACCACGATAAAAGATAAAACAACATGAATTTAAATAACAAGAGTAATGCCACTCGGCTCATATACAATAAAAATCTCCAAAAACCCGGAATACAGTGAAACACAAGCTTCTAAAAATCTATATAGCTCTATACAAAAGCTTTCCGAAGAAAGCTAAAGAAAATCTCTAGACGAGGAAATAGTAGGGGACTCCGAGGATCTGCGGACGCGAGCAGAAGTATCTTGAAGTCTCCTAGAATCAGCAAGCACACACTAAACTCCGAGGCTGATAGCTTGTACCTGGATCTGCACACGAAAAACATGTGCAGGAAAGGGCATGAGTACACCACAATGGTACCCAGTAAGTGCCAAGCCTAACCTCGGTCGAGTAGTGACGAGGTCAGGTCAGGGCCCTATCGGAGTAAATATAATAAATTAAGCGGTAAAAGATATAAATAACTTTTACGGTAAAACAATTAAAGAAATTCTCAAAATATAACAGTTAAGGGAGCCCTCGGCTCAGAATAAGATACACAGAACAGGGAATCTCCTGGGATACCATCCCGTAGTTCTGAAATGGTTATGTAGTACATGGGGATCTCCCGGAATACGTCCATAGTCCCAAAATAAATATGCAGTGCTGGGGGATCTCCCAGAATACGTCCGTAGTTCCAAAGTAAATATGCAAGACATGGGGATCTCCCAGAATACGTCTGTAGTCCCAAAATAAATATGCAGTACATGGGGATCTCCCGGAATACGTCCGTAGCCCCAAAGTAAATATGCAACTCAAGATGACATGATAGTACATCGTCAAATTATTTAGTTTAGACTAAACACAATCAAGGAAAAAAAATAGGGATCTACCTAAACATGTTGCACAGAATTTCAAATAGACAAATTAAACACGTAGTCATGCTTTCCTAATCTAAACTAAGCAATTAAACATAATAGTGCAGTTTAACAAAGGAAAACAATTTATGACTTAGGAGGAAAATGGTACTTTTACAACAATAGCCCGTGTACGTACTCGTCACCTCTCGTACACGGCACTCACGCATCAAGTAATACCAAACATCCTAAGGGAAGTTTCCCCGCACAAGGTTAGGCAAGCCACTTACCTCGAACCCCTCAAATCAACTCGATATCACGCTATTGTCACGAGTATCCGACTCCGAATGTCCCAAATTTAATTAAACCAATTGCATAATAATATAACTACAAGTAACTAATTTAGCTAATTAATTCGAAGCTAAAGTATTAAATTAGGAAAAACGCCCAAAAAGTCTCCCCGGGCCCACGACTCGGATTTATATCCCCGTTTTGTATATTTGTTATACTATGATTTATTGGTTTTCCTCATTTACTTTTTATCTAATGTTTTAATAACTTTTTATTTTGTAATACGTCTATTAACAAAATATTTTTTATTTTATTTTATTTTAATTATTAAAATTTTTCTATATGAGAAATTTCATTATATGCAAAAAATTTACTATGTTGCTCAGAAAAAATTTACATTCAATATTTTTATTTTTGACTTTACTTATTGAGATTCGAGCTATGTAATATTATTCATTGTATGTCGTTGCTTATCACAAATCAAAAATAATTTCTTATCTCAAACTAAAATAAGTGTTATTCTTCCAACCTTCGAAATCATGTTAGTTCGTTGTTGCATTATGCAATACTTAGTATAACTCTTAAATTTAATTTTTTTTCACACTCTTATTTTATAGCTAAATATTCACTCATTATATAAAATTCAATCGGTTGAGAAGGTAAAAAAAGGGTGAAAAGTAGAAGAAAATTAGGTTTAGCTATGATAGAACAACGCAAAATAATTTTTTATTTAAAAGCAATTGGAACTTTCTTTTTGTAGATGTACAATAATTTTGTAACTGTTGAGGTACAAATATTTAAATAATAAAAAAGGTAGTAAAAGAAAATAAACATTCTGAATAATTGTACTCCTGGTATACCAAATAAATAACAGCTTCTTTTATTTGCAAAAGCAAAAAATTTCATAAAAAATCTTGAAGATAAGCAAATAAGAATTAAGTCATAGTAAAGACGAATTACAAACTCAATTCGACATCTTTTCTACACATACATACTATTTCAAATCATGTTTTTGATGCATACACTAATTATAAATGACTCAGGAGTCAACCCATACTATCTTATATTTGTATACGATCAAAATCGGGCTCGCCCTTTTTTATGATTAATCGAGATCGGGGCGACATGCCAAGGTTCGACCCCATGTCATATCGGACCATGACACGAAGTTAGGTTGCCAAGCTCGAGTAACTCAGGGACCGATCGAGATAGAGATTAACCAAGATCAAGACCAAGTGGGATAGAGATCGAGCAAGATCGAGGGAAGCCTACCGAGCCAAATAACGGAAAACTAAGATATCCGCGATTGCGCGAAGATCACGACAGAAATCTCGGCACGTATCGAGACGAGACCGGTTAATTAGCTAATCATGGGATTTCTTAATGTATTTAGAATTGTACCATAAGTAGAAGTCTTCTACTATATAAAATGGGTCTAATCATTTGCAAAGACATCGGATTAACACTATTCAAAGCAATATACTGCGATTTTCTCTTAAGCTTTCAATACTCTGTCGCTCAATTCATATTTTCCAATAGCACACTTGTTTGGTTCGAGGGCGACCTAGCTCGAGGGCCAAATCACATATCATATTTGTTTTGCTTTATTTTTATTTACAGTCAGTTTCTAATAACAATTTATACATTTCTCTGCATATGCCAAGTGAAATCACGTGTCCTTAAAACCACCTATAAATTTAATTGTTATCCATTTCTAAGGGTAAACAGTTTGGGACCCACCGTGGGCTAAGAATAATAATGATTGCCCGATGCTAATTTTTGTAACACACACTATTTTATACTTGTTCTTGTGAGTGGTTTTGATTCCAGGATCAATATGTCGAACTCTGCTATGAGGTTTGTTGAGTTATCTCGTCATGCACATGCTTTAGTTGACCGTTAGAGAGAGGGTCTGCAGATATATTGAGGGGCTCGGTTATGGTCTGGGATTTGGGATGGCACAAGAGTTGGATACTAATACACCATTTTATCAGGTTATGGAGATTGGTAGGAGATTAGAGCATATCTGTGGCCATAACAGGGAGTATAGGGAGGCCAAGAGGACTCAAGGTCCTTCATGGTTTAATGGATTCTAATCTTCGGCTCTGGCCCATCATGGCAGAGGCTTTGTCAGTTAGTTAGTTCAGTCCGCACTTCATGTTATCGGCAGTGCTCCAGCTAGCCAGGGATCTCAGAATACTCGTATCGGACAACCATCTTTTAGTGCGCCTACTGCACGAGGTTCCTACAGTGTTTATTCTGGTAATCTAGAACATACTCAATACTAGCAGCGACACCCTCAAAAGGGTTATTTTGACTATGGTGACACTAGGCACATCATATGAGATTGTCCCAAACTTCGGAGAGGTGTACATCATCATAGTACTCGGGCTATGGATTCCACTCCAGTTGCTACTCCACATGCATATCCAACTAGAGGTGGAGTACATGTAGGTAGAGGACGTCCTAGAGGGGGAGGTCATGCCCGTTATTATGCTTTCGTTGGTAGGTCCGAGGCTGTTGCATAAGATGTTGACACTACACATATTGTTCCGATCTGTCATAAAGTTGCATCAACTTTATTGATTCGGGTTCTTCTATTTGGTATGTGTTGTCATATCTTTGCTTCATATTTGGATATATCTCGTGATTCTTTGGATACTCTTGTTTATATGTATTTACTCATTGGGAGATTCTATTGTGGTGGATCGTATCAGTCTCTCTTGTTAAGCTATTATGAGGGGCTACAGGTGCTTGATCATCGTTTTGATGTGTTGTCCAGACTTGGGTGAGGATGTGTTGGTAGGTCTTCAGTTGTTTAGTAGTGGGGGCGAAGCATATTCTTATATTAGGTTGACGAGTATAGACTCGGGAGGATTGCCTGCATAATGGTTGTGACTGTAGTAGAGCCATGAAGAGGTACCGGTCGGAGGCTAAGTAGGTAGGTAATCTCCTGCGGGGATATTTGAGGTTGCGTAATTCACATAAGGCTTCTATTCAGCAGAATGCATACACTACCATTTCGGAGAGGTCGAGGAAGATTGCACGGTCATCACAAAGGTGAATATGCACATGGCAGAGTTCTTGGGGTGTTTTATCACTGGCGTCGTGTGGGTTCTTGAAGTATTCGGTTGATCAATGGTGCAGCATCGGGACTACTATGAAAGAAGATTACAATGGGTTTCAGATGACGTGTTTTTTGACTTCGAGCCAAGTGTGGGAGTCTACTATCGACAATCGGATTGCATGGTCATGTGTTATAGAAGATTCGGGATGAAGGGATAATTTAGACTTAGCCATGGATTGAAAAAGATGATTTCTAGGATGATTTTGAACAAGAAATCAGTTGAGTGTATGATGAACTGCACTTTATGGGTATGTAAGGGTCTTGAGATGATTCAGGTTTGTTAATCATTGTGGATGTAGTGTGCAAGTAAAGGAATTGCTTGGTTTCTTCTTTTGGACATTTATGTACTGGTGGAGCAGGTGTTGTTTGGTGCGTCTTGGATGCACATGGGATGTTGGGTTGCGATGAGATCACTGGACTTGGAATCAACGCAATTGCACTAGATAAGGAATGTTTGTATAAGAAAGTCATTAATAAGAATAGAGTTTGGTAGGGTTCTGGCCGAGCGAGAGAACGCAAGACTTGTTGGTTGGGTGAGTAGTTATGAGTTTGCACATGTTTCTTACATCTTTAGCTTTGTGTGAAGGTCTAGAATAAAGTTTTAGTTGATATGAGATGTGTTACCAGTATCGAGTTTAGTAATGAGTAGCTATTGTGGTCGGAAGATAATACTATGAGTATGTTGATTATGTGGTATATCGTGTGGCTGCATCTTGGAGTAGGGTTATGGCTTGGTGCAATTTTTTTAACCTTATAGTTTGTATGGATATAAAGTCCGGGTCTTAGGATGACCTTCAAATTTTAGACACTTGAATTCGAAGGTTTATGGGCTAAGGTTGAAGAAGGAATTTTCGGTTACGTTGTGTTTCCGGGCTTATATGGATTGAGATGAAATAGAATCACCTGTGAGAACGTGTACGGTAAGATTATAGAGTGATTTGATGGCCTTAGAACGACTCTTGAAACGTTCGAGGACAAATACATGTTTAAGTGGGGAAGAATGTAACGACCCAACCAGTTGTTATGAACATTTGTATTACGTTTTGTGGTTAGGTCTTGAGTAGCTTCGCATTATGTATTATGACTTGAGTGTATGGTCGGTATTGGTTCTCGAGTTGTTTGAGCTTGATTTTGAGGGACGATTCTCAATTTGGAGGCTTTAAGTTGGAAGAGTTGACATTCCTATTTGATCCTGGATAAGAGTTTTGATGGTTTCGTTAGGTTCGAATGGTGAATTTGGACTTAGGCACATATCCATATTTTGATTTGGAGGTTCCTAGGTTGTTTTGGCTTGAATTTGCGAATGTTGGATAGTTGAAGATTTGGAAGGATGATAGGTTTGATCGAGAATTGACTTTGTGGATATCGGCTTGGGAAGTTGGTATACGTCCGTTGTGTCATTTGTGACTTGCATTCAAATTTTGAGGTCATTACGAGTTGATTTGATATGGTTTAGCACGATTTTTGAAAGTTGAAAGTTCAGTTGTTCATTAGGCTTGAATTGAGGTGCGATTCATAGTTTTGGTGTTCCATGGTATGATTTGAGGCCTCGAGTAAGTTTATATTTTGTTTTGGGATTGGTCGGTGTGATTGGACGGGTCCTGGGGCCTGAGTGTGTTTTATACCATTTTGAGACTTGGTTGCATTGCCGAAGTTAATTGAGTTCTGGTGCTTTCGCACCTGCGATCATTGGGCCACATGTGCGAGGCAAGAGAAATGACTGGTTGGCCACATATGTGATGATTGGCTGGGGAAGGCTGGTTCTGCAGGTGCAGATCATGGACAATATATGCACAAGAGGAGAAGCGTAGTATCCTCCGCAGAAACATATTTGGGCTGGATAAGCAGGGAAAGCAGGTGCGGTGAATTGTCTGCAGAAATAGAAGCGCATGTGCACATGTTGAGCCACAGAAGCGAAAGGTCGTTGCTGAGAGGGGAATCAAAAATACATTGCTTTTACCACAGAAGCGGCACCGGAGATACGAAATCACTAGCATACTTTATATTTCCAAGGGTTTGGTCATTTTTCATTTTTGGAGTTGTGCAGATCGGTTGTAGGCAATTTTTGAAGGATTTTTCATCACAATTGAAGGGATTAGTGATCCTTACTTGATTTTGGTGTTAGATATTGATTACCCATAAATGGTTACCCCTATGTATATGAATTTAAGGTGAGATTTGGGAATTTTTTACTATAATTTTGGAGAGTGAGATTTGATGATTTGAAGGTCGATTTGAAGTTGGAATTGGATGAAACACATATATTTGGACTTATATTGGTATGGGTGTTTGGAACTTGTGAGTTTTGTCGAGTTCCGGGGTGCAGACCAGGGTTGGCTTTTTGGGTTGACTTTGCATTATTGAGCCAAGATCTTAGCTTTATTATTTAAGCTTTCTTTCTATGGATTCTATTAATATTGGTAACTTTCTTTGGCTAGATTCGAGCCTTACAGAGGTTGATCCACGCATAAAGGGATTTTTAGGGTAATGATTTGACTTGTTTTGAGATGAGTATCTTGCTTAACCTTGTGTAGGGAAAACCCCTTACGATTTGGCCTTAATTATTTATTTGTGTTGTGTTATAAACAACGTGTACTCGAGGTGGCGAGCGTGTACACGGGTGGTATGCGTGGTTAGAATAGACCTTAGAGTATTAATATGCCATATCTTGGGATGAATTGTATATGGATCATGCTCATTACAGGTGAATACCGTGATATTATCTTGGTGGATTTTGATACGAGTGGCTATTGCGATATTGTCTGGGCGGTGTGATACGAGTGGCTATTGT
Source organism: Nicotiana knightiana (assembly GCA_005239525.1). NCBI lineage: Eukaryota > Viridiplantae > Streptophyta > Magnoliopsida > Solanales > Solanaceae > Nicotiana > Nicotiana knightiana. The sequence continues at coordinate 21,659 of ML386155.1, forward strand.
GATATTGTTTAGGTGGAGTGATATATGTGGCTATTGTGATATTGTCAGGGCTGAGTGATATATGTGGCTATTGTGTTATTTTCAGGGAGGAGTGATACATGCAACTATTAATGTTGTGATGATAGTGTGGGCACGAGATGCCAATAGCATAAGTTCTTTGTGATGATTTGTTGTTGTAACTAAGCCTCTACTTGTTTTGAGCTGTTATCATTTATTCTGATGAGGTTACTGCTATTATTCCCGATTATACTTTTGTTGTCTGTCTTGACTTATTGCACATATTATTTTGACTTGTGAGTATCACATGACTTAACCTCGTCACTACTTCACTGAGGTTAGTCTTGATTCTTAATGGGTACCGATTGTAGTGTACTCATACTATGCTTTTATTGTAACGACCCGACCGGTCGTTTTGAGAATTTGCACTTCAATCGATAGTTTGGGCACAAGTAGCTCCGAATGATGTATTAGAACTTGTGTGCAAAATTTGAGTTCATTCCGAGTTGATTTGATATGTTTCAGCACGAGTTTTTGGAAGTCGAAAGTTCATTAAGTTTGATTTGAGGTGCGCTTCGTTGTTTCGATGTTGTTATGCATGATTTAAGGCCTCGAGTAGGTTCTTGTTTTGTTATGGGACTTGTTGCTATGTTTGTACGGGGTCCCGAGGGGCTCGGGTTTGTTTCTAATAGGTTTGGGCTATGTTGCGCTCGTTTTTCTTATGTTTCGATGTTGTTTCTTCAAGTATAAATGGTACCAAATTAAACAAATGAGCTTCAATTTTGGTTTTAATTGAAGCATTAGATATGTATCGTAATTAAGGATTCATTTCAAAAGGAATTGTCAAATTTGGACATCGTATGAGGACTCTGATAATCTGTATTTCTGGTTTTCACCGCTTTCTCAGGATCGAGTTACTGTCATTGACTTATTGGCTTGCCGTAATTTCCCGAGCTCTTTCCTAATACTATTATTCTGGTGAATTGATTTTAAAAATGAATTTACTACGTTGATTCATTACCTCCTACCCTGCTTAGCTGTTAGTAATATAGTGATTTAAAATAAAAGAATTAATATCATGCTACCTTGTGTGACTTCTAGGTTAAGACTCGCCGTATATTTTGGTATTTACTATTTCTAATAGTTGTAACATTTTACTTCAATTAATTTCTCAACTTAATATCCTTAACCTGTCTGAGGTTTTTATTTCACTTAAAAAGGAATCCTTATTATTCTTAATTTAATAAACCCTTATGTTAAATTCAATAGCTTATTCGATGTTGTATTTTATTGAAAAATGTTATTCTTCTTCACTCAAATGATTTCCAAAATAAACCCATCTTTCTCACTGATTTCTACTTGGTCTAGAAACTATACTATTACTTTATAATATATAAGTAAAAATCTCTTGGACACCTTAACTAGCATGTGACACGGATATTATGTATTGAGTAGTACGTGGATTTTGCCGTGCAAAGTGGGATGGAAATATGTGGGCACAAGGTGCCATGTGTGTTAAAGGTTTGGAAGTTATAATTATGATATGAGATTACGAGGATTGGGATTGTTGGAATTGTGTATCAGAAATGATTCAATTGGTTGAGTTAAGATCGTTTTCCCTACTTGAACTCATTTATGCTTCATCCAGACCCCAACTATGTTGTTGTTTAGTTACTTGGTTAATTCTCGTTTTCATTCGTATTTTCCTCTTATCGTTACTACTTTTTGCAATTTGATATCCTTTTGTGATTGGTATTACTCTGATAGTCCTCTCTTGTTAGATTTAAGTCATATCCTACCGGTTATATATTCGGTAGTGTCTTTGAATTTGGTACGTTTTGGATGCACATGAGATGTTGGGTTGCGATGAGAAAACAACGCAATTGGACTGGATAAGGAATGTTTGTATAAGAATGTCATTAATAAGCATAGAGTTTGGTAGGGTTCTGGCCGAGCGAGAGAACGTAAGACTTGTGGTTGGGTGAGTGGTTATGAGTTTCGACATGTTTCTTACATCATTAGCTTTGTGTGAAGGTCTAGAATAAAGTTTTAGTTCATATGAGATGTGTTACCAATATCGGATTTAGCAATGAGTAGCTATTGTGGTCGGAAGATATTACTATGGTTATGTTGATTATGTGGTATATTGTGTGGCTGCATCTTGGAGTAGGGTTATGGCTTGGTGCAATTTGTTTAACCTTATAGTGTGTATTGATATAAAGTCTGGGTCTTAGGATGACCTTCAAGTTTTAGACACTTGAATTCAAAGGTTTATGGGCTAAGGTTGAAGAAGGAATCTTTGGTTAGGTTGTGTTTCCGGGCTTATATGGATTGAGGTGACGTGGAATCACCCTGAGCACGTGTGCGGTAAGAGTATAGAGTAGTTTGATGGCTTTGGAATGACTCTTGAAACATTCGAGGACAATACATGTTTAAGTAGGGAAGAATGTAACGACCCGACCAGTTGTTATGAGCATTTGCATTCCGTTTTGTGGTTTGAGGTCTTGAGTAGATCCGCATGATGTATTATGACTTGCACGTATGGTCGGTATTGATTCTCGAGTTGTTCGAGCTTGATTTTGAGGGACGATTCTCAATTTGGAGGCTTTAAGTTGGAAGAGTTGACATTTGTATTTGATCCCTGATAAGAGTTTTGATGGTTTCGTTAGGTCCGAATAGTGATTTTGGACTTAGTCATATATCCATATTTTGATTTGGAGGTTCCTAGGTTGTTTTGGATTGAATTTGCGAATGTTGGATAGTTGAAGATTTGGAAGGTTGATAGGTTTGATCGAGAATTGACTTTGTGGATATCGGGTTCGAATTGCGGGTTGGGAAGTTGGTATACGTCTGTTGTGTCATTTGCGATTTGTATGCAAATTTTGAGGTCATTACAAGTTGATTTGATATGGTTTGGTACATGTTTTGAAAGTTGAAAGTTCATTACTTCATTAGGCTTGAATAGAGGTGCGATTCATAGTTTTGATATTCTATGGTATGATTTGAGGCCTCGAGTAAGTTTATATTTTTTTTGGGATTGGTCGGTGTGATTGGACGGGGTCCTAGGGGCCTGAGTGTGTTTTATACCATTTTGAGACTTGGTTGCATTGCTGAAGTTTATTGAGTTCTGGTGCTTTCGCACCTGCGATCATTGGGCCGCAGGTGCGAGGACGGATAACCGACTGGTTGGCCGCAGATGTGGTGATTGGCTGGGGAAGGCTGGGTCTGCAGGTGCTGATCATGGAGCACATATGGCGCAAGAGGAGAAGCGAAGTATCCTCCACACAAGCGGATTTGGGCTGGATGAGCAGGGAACGCAGGTGCGGTGAATTGTCCGCAGAAGCAGAAGCACATGTGCAATGTTGAGCCGCAGAAGCGGAAGGTCGGTGCTGAGAGGGGAATCGAAAATACAATGCTTTTACCACAGAAGCGGCACTGGAGATGTGGAAGCACTAGCATACTTTATATTTCCAAGGGTTTTGTCACGACCCAAAATCCTAACTTAGGTCGTGATGGCGCCCAACAGCGGGGTCAGGCAAGCCAACACTCAATTTACTAAGGGTTCCTTTTTATTAGATTAAGCATTTCAACATATACTCAGTTTTTAAAACTTAAGACATAAATCGACCAGGATAATTAGCCTGTTTTTAATCAAAATCGGTCATGAGGAGGCGTGAGCCAATATATACAGACCGGTAATCCATAATAACTAACACGTGTGTGCCAGGAACTAGTGTCACAAGTCCTACGGGAATACTAACAGAATATACAAAAGATATAATATACAGTCCCACTGTCTGAAAGAAATAGACGGGAAATAAGCAAAAGAAACCTCATGGTGCTGCCGGAGATCGCCAGGAGAAAGCAGCTCACCGTGAAGTCAGGTCCGTCTATAATCAGAATCAAGCTCCGGTCTGACAACCAGATGCACCAGCCTCAGAACCTGTACAATTAAGTACAGAAGCGTAGCATGAGTACATAAATATATATGTACCCAGTGAGTATCCCGCCTAACCTCGAAGAGGTAGTGACGAGAGGTCGACCGGACACTCACTAAGGTCCAACAACATAATTTAACAGAATATGATGGAAACAGTAGGCATGTAAAGGCAGTGAAGCAGCAAATATATATAAGGCACTGAAATCCAAGGAAGTACTGGAAATAAATAAACAACTACTACTTCACCTTCCCCAAATATCTGTCAAATCAATGTCCATGAATTTAGTAACAAATAACTCATGCGCATAAAGGATAAGGACAACTGTACTGATCCATAAGATAGTCGTATCTGTGCACTGCCAAGGGTCGAACGACCCGAATCATAAGTGCACCTTACCATAAAGTACTCACATCTATGCACTGCTGAGGATCGAACAGCCCGAACCATAAGTGCATCTTTGCCATAAAGTAATCATCTCTATGCACTGCCGAGGATCGAACGACCCGAACCATAAGTGCATCTTCCAATCCGCCGTGGCGTATGACCCGCTCCCATAAGAGTGGGGAAAATCACACTCCGCTCGCGGAATGTAAATTACGAAGCGATCACATGCACACGCAATATTCCTTTTTAAATTTCTTTTCAGTAAACAATTCCTTTCAAATTTTCTCAAATTCCATGATCTCAGGGAAATAAGCCGCATGTAACATTTAATTTATTAAGCATATAGTTCACTCCAAGTAAAACACAAGGCATGATGTGGACCTAACTACCCGAACATAATAATAGCCGCTACGTACGGACTCTCGTTACTTTGTCCGTACGTAGCCCCCACAATTATCACATATAGCATTTAAAACGCCTACGGGGACAATTTCCTCTTACGAGGTTAGAAAGGAGACTCACCTCGCGTCGCACCTACTCCCCGGGTCAAGAATGCGCCCGAAGCTCCGAACTCGTCACCCAAAGGACTCGAAGCTAACCAAACATTACGTAAATACATCAAATTATACTCAAAGCATGGAATTCTCCTATTATTTAGTCAAATTCATCATTCTTGAAGAAATTCCAAAATCCAACCCCGGGCCCGCATGCTCGGATTTCAAAAATTCTTGAAGGAAACACTCACCCATAACCTAAGGATCATTGATATATGATTTTTGTATGATTTCATAGCCAATTCATGGGTAATACTCTAAATTCTCGAAAGCCCTAAGTTACTACCCAATTCCTTAATTTTCCACTAATTAGGTAGTTAACTAAACTAGGAATTCATGCATTAACTAAATTTAGGGTAGAATTCACTTATTTCACAGTGGTTGGGTCGTGGGGCTCTTTTCCAACCTCTCAAAATCGCCTATGGTGGAAGAAAATAGAGTGGGAATGAGATAATCCCGCACTTAAAGACCTTTCTGCCTACAGGGACAAGGTCCTGGGCTCGCACCTGCGGGCTGGAGTCCGCTCTTGCGGCTCCGCACCTGAGGGAAAGGAGCCCGCACCTGCGAGAACTGGGCAACCCACCTGGGGGTCGCACCTGCGCGGCCTGGACCGTAGGAGCGGTCTCGCACCTGCGACTGGGCAACCGCACCTGCAGTCACACCAGATCAGGTGCACCAACAACTACTTCAGCTAGTTTTTGACCTCGTTTGGTGCCCGAGAGGCACCTGGGCCCACCCGAGCCCCTATCCAAATATACAAACAAGTCCCAAATCATAATACGGACTCGCTCGAGCCTTCAAAACACCCGCAACAACTCTAAAACTCAAAATCACACCTCAAAACCCCTAGAACCAAACTTAGGAACTTTAAGTTTTCTTGACTTCGCTAACAACGCGCCGAACCGACCTTTACTACTCGAAATGACACCAAATTTTGCAGGCAAGTAATAAATAACATAACGGAACTATTCCCGGTCTTAGAATTCTGTTCGGACCTCGATAACACAAAAACACGTCCCAAACCACAATAGGAATTTAAGGAACTCTTATTTCAATATTGGGCGCCGAAACATCCCGAGTCATCTAAAACCCATTCCGAACATACGCCCAAGCCCGAAATCATCATACGAAGCTACCGAAACCGTAGAAACTTGATTCCGAGGTCGTTTACTAAAAATCTGACCGAAGTCAAACTTGGCCTTAAAGGCCAACCTGAAGGAACCAAGTGTTCCAATATTGCTCTAAACACTTCTAAAACCCGGACCACCCGCCCCCGCAAGTCATAAATCAAAATAAACCGCTATGGAAAGTTTATTTTAGGGGAACGGGGGTTCGATAACGCAAAAAGACCGGTCGGGTCGTTACAGGTTTGGTCATTTTTCATTTTTTTGAGTTGTGGAGATCGGTTGGAAGCAATTTTTGAAGGGGTTTTCATCACAATTGAAGGGTAATTGATCCTTACTTGATTTTGATGTTAGATATTGATTACCCATAAATGATTACCTCTATTTATATGAATTTAAGGTGAGATTTGGGAATTTTTGACTATAATTTTGGGGAGTGAGATTTGATGATTTGAAGGTCGATTTGAAGTCAGAATTGGATGAAACATGTATATTTGGACTTATATTGGTATGGGTGTTTGGAGTTTGTGAATTTTGTCGAGTTCCGGGGTGCGGGCCAGGATTGGCTTTTTGGGTTGACTTTGCATTATTGAGCCAAGATCTTAGCTTTATTATTTAAGCTTATTTTCTATGGATTCTATTAATATTGTTAAGTTGCTTTGGATAGATTTGAGCCGTACAGAGGTTGATTCACACATAAAGGGATTTTGAGAGTAATGATTTGACTTGTTTGGATGTGAGTATCTTGCTTAACCTTGTGTGGAAAAAATTCCCTTACGGTTTGGCCTTAATTATCTATTTGTGGTGGGTTATAAACAACATGTACTCGAGGTGGCGAGCGTGTACACGGGTGGTATGTGTGGTTGGAATAGACCTTAGGGTATTAATATGCCTTGTCTTGGGATGAATTGTATATGTATCATGCTCATTACTTTGTGTCTATGTGTAAGAGATCATTACATATGTTTTATCCATCCGTTTTTTACTATTTCCATGTCCGTGTGCACCTTGTTCATAAATTATGATCTCATATATGTGATGAAACTCTGGTACTATTGTCTTTGTGATATTGTGGCATATGCAGGTATGTTGTGTGGTTGGTTGTTGGTTGTGCGAAGTGATACGAATGACTATCGTGATATTATCTGGGCGGAGTGATACAGGTGGTTATTGCGATATTGTCTGGGCGGAGTGATACGAGTGGCTATTGTGATATTGTCTGGGCGGAGTGATATGGGTGGCTATTGTGATATTGTTTGGGCGGAGTGATATATGTGGCTATTGTGTTATTTTCAGGGAGGACTAATACGGGCGCTATTGTTGTTGTGATGATAGTGTGGGAATGAGATGCCAATAGCGTGAGTTCTTTGTGATGATTTGTTGTTGTAACTAAGACTCTACTTGTTTTGAGCTTTTATCATTTATTCTGGTGAGGTTAATGCTATTGCTCCCGGTTATACTTTTGTTGTCTGTCTTGACTTATTGCATATGTTATTTTTACTTGTGAGTATCCCATGACTTAATCTCATCACTATTTCACTGAGGTTAGTCTTGATTCTTACTGGGTATCGATTGTGGTGTACTCATACTATGCTTTTATAATAACGACCCGATCGGTTGTCTTGAGAATTTTCACTTCGCTCGATAGTTTGGGGGCACAACTAGCTCCGTATGATGTATTAGGAATTGTGTGCAAAATTTGAGTTCATTCCGAGTTAATTTGATATGTTTCGGCGCGAGTTTTTGGAAGTCGGAAGTTAGAAAGTTCATTAAGTTTGATTTGAGGTGTGTTTCGTCGTTTCAATGTTGTTATGCATGATTTAAGGTCTCGAGTAGGTCCGTGTTTTGTTATGGGACTTGTTGGTATATTCGTACGGGGTCCTGAGGGGCTCAGGTTAGTTTCAGATAGATTTGAGCTGTGTTGCGCTCGTTTTTCTTATGTTTCGATGTCGTTTCTTCAAGCATAAATGGTACCACATTAAACAAATGATCTACGATTTCTGTTTTAATTGAAGCATTAGATCTATATCGTAATTAAGGAGTCATAGCAAGATGAATCGTCAAATTTGGACATCGTATGAGGATTTTATGGTTATTTTACTAAGAATTGGGCTGCCAGATTTTTCAGATTAATTATGAAATTGCCACCGACTTCGTATTTAAAAATCTGCACTATTTTCAAATAATGAAACCAACATATCTCCTTCATTATAAGGTCAAATGGAGTAATTCAAAATCCTAAATTGACAGAAATTTCACAAGGAATCAATTGGAGGCATCAAAAGCGAGTTTTGGGATCATTTAGCATGCAAAAACGAGGCAGAACAGCTGGGAAAAAATACTTAATATCAAAAGTTTGTTCATTTGGTCATATTTTGAGTTGGGGAGCTCGGATTTGGATAATTTTTGGAGGTGATTTTCACTATATGGATTGGGGTAAGTGTTCTTTACTCGATTTTGGTTATATTTCATAAATCCATCTTCGTTTTAGGCATTTGATTGATGATTTCAAAGTGAAATTTGAGGGTTTTGTCTAAAATTTCATAAAGTGAAATTTTGAGTTTTGAATATCGATTCGGAGTCGGATTTGAGTGAAACTAGTATGGTTGGACTCGTAATAGAATGGGTGTTTGGGTTTTGTAAATTTTGTCGGGTTCCGAGGTGCGGGCCCGGAGAGTTAACTTTTGTTGACTTTTTAAAAATTGTATAAGGATCATAGCTTTCTTAATTGAAGTGATTTTCTCTTGCATTATTTGATGTAATTAAGTCTTTTTTGGCTAGATTGGGCTGAACGATGGTGAATTGGTAAAGGAAAAGCTACATTGAGTATTGAGTTGGCCGAATTGAGGTAAGTGTCTTGTCTAACTTTATGGGGGGGATGGGGGAACAACCCCTTAGGAATTGAGTTAATTGTGTTATCTTGTATGGGTACACAGCCAATATGTAGTATTGACCGGTTTAGATTGTCTAGTCTATTTCCATGCTTTTGATTAAATTGTCATAACATGTGGTATCTCGTTCTGCCTTCCATTTGCATAAGGCTACTATTCTGCCTTCCATTTGCATAAGGCTACTTTTCTGCCTTCCGAGGTTAAGTTCTACCTCCATCTGTTTTGCATAAGGCTACTATTTTGCCTTCCATTTGCATAAGGCTACCATTCTGCCTTCCGAGGTTAAGCTCTACCTCCATCTGTATTTTTTGCATAAGGCTACCATTCTGCCTTCCACTTGCATAAGGCTACTTTTCTGCCTTTCGAGGCTAAGCCCTGCCTCCAATTTACTTTTTCTTCGAACGCTATCTCAAGCACTATTTATTTTGCTTTTTCTACGGGCTAAGATCTGCCCTTCAATTTGCAAGACTAAGCTCTGTCTCGTCAGCATCATTCTATTGCATCTGCATGGGCTGAAATATCGCCAACTTATCCAAAGGCGTTATCGTTCGGAGGCACCATTTTCATGCCCCGAGAACACCATGCCATGGCTTGAGGATCTCTTTCAACCTCTACATATCATTATTCAAAGGCATCATGGTTCGGAGGCACCATCCTCATGGCCCGAGAACATCATTTTCATGGCCTGTGAATCCTGCATCAAGCAATTCATAGCCCAGGACGTCATGGTCTAAGGACGTCATCCTTAACCGTCCGAAGACATCATTCATGGTCCAACGGGAATTTGCATCATGTTTAAATTACACGCAATATATGCTTGTATTATTTATTTACAGGTAATCCATCGAGCAAACTGCCATCCCGGCAGGAGCGGTCCCGCTCCAGTTCTCCTAACAACCCCGTAAGTTGTTTGTGCACCTAACCCTATACTTTGCGTCCATTCTTGTAAAACTTCATCGGTATACTTCACCGATGACTCCTGAACTACATACGGCCTGATTCCTGTAAAACCAGGGAATGTAGGCAACTCAGAAACCAGGGTACGACCGGAATCTCTCCAAATCATTTCACTCGGTCAAAATTGGCCATCATATCTTTACCCGATAACTCTTTCATCATTCCCGAGTAAAGAGGGGCAACTGTTGATACCCAATTTTCCTCAAACTATTTTAAAATTTGCATATGTGCCTTCAAAACACTTTTTATAATAACTGGTATTTTTCCATAATTTTTCATATTTTTATTTAATTTCTTTTTCAATTTATTCAGTATTTTTAAATTCAATAATTATTCATAAATTATATTATCAATAATTTCAAAATATTTCCTAGCTCAATTTACCCGGACCCCTTAGCCCAATGAGTACCCAGCCTAATCTTCAACCTCACCTGACCCAATCCCCCTTTTAATCTGAGCCGTTGATTAATTCAAATCAACGGCCCTGATCTCTACCTTCCATTAATAACCCTAAAGACTACCCTCCCCCTCTCTCATTTTCCCTCTCATTCACTCAGTTGTCTCTCTCAATTCTCTCATCTCTCTCTCTAAAATGCTCCACCTGCTAAACCTACTGACCTCCCTTCTTCGGTCGTCTCCCTGCCAGAATCCATGGAGGTCTCACCTCCTACCAGCCTTATGGCTCCCCTCTTCGCACTTGTGTCATCGTTCGAGGCCCTTAAGAGAACTTGGAGCGGTTCCACTCCCACCTCCGGTCTCATGCCTGGTTTTCTGGCCTCCTATGGCCATTCGAGTAAGGTTCTTTCATTTTTCGGCCCCAAATGCCGGTAATATCTAAGCCTCTTATCTTTTTGGGTTTTCTCTGGGAACCCTAGATTTAAACTGTCCGATCTTTTTAGGTCTATGATGGATCTAAGCCTCTTTTAATGTTTTCATATGTTTTCCTTGAAATAATCTTTATTTTTCAAACGATTTCCTCACTCTGAAACTAGGGTTTCATGATCCCTTTTAAAATGATTTTTTATGACTTTTAGTATTATCCTAAGGTTTCTACTGTATTTTAATGGTTTATTTTAAGCTTCTCCTATGTCCGAGTTACTATGTTGAAAACCCTAATTTTTTCTTAAGGTTCTGAGTTCGTCTTTGGTACTGTGTTCAATTAATTTGTATATTTCTTATGAACGTTCTGCGATTCTATGATTTTGCCCTATGTTTTCCTGCCTATTATGTGATTCTACTCTATTATTTGTTCATCACTGTTTGCTGAAGCTTCGCTTCTCCTACATGTATTAACATCTACTCCATTAATTTAGGCCATGCTCTATGTGAATTCTTGACTCATGTGGCCTTACCCTATGTTTGCTTATTAGGGTTTCTGACTTTCGAGTTCATTCTGTTTGTTTTCATAAGCTTGTGCTAATTTCTCCTAAATTAGTATTGTTCTCTATTTGCGGGGCTTCGAACCCTTGTGTTTGGTTCGTCATTGATCTTGCATGATATTCTATACTAATTATTGATATATTTCTTTAAAGCTAATTTCCTGTTTATCCTTGCCTATACCATGTTACCCCGCTCATGTGTGATATCCCCCTTGAATATATAATTTTGTGCATGTCCCTTATAATCCCGTATTGGTTTGAATTGCTTCCTTGTTTGTGAGATGTTTTTCCTTAATTAAGACTGATTCCTCGTGATTTTAGTCCCATCCGTGATTCTTTGACTAATTTCCAGAACTAATTTATATTTTTACCATATAAACACTCAGTATATATTTTCCTTATTTGAAATATTCTGTATTTGGTCTTTATTACATGCCACATGCTTTTACTACTCCTATTATGGTAAAATCAGTCTTATAACTGATTCTTTTCCTCGTTTGATACAACTTGTACCCGTTTGAACTATGACTCCCTAATTAAAGGGAGTCCAGGTCTCTAATTGATACTGATTGAGTATTATTTCCATAATTATGCTAAACTAAGTACTTGTTACCATACTCTCTGCCTATCTTCAAAACTATATATATCTCTGCTCTTTCATTAGCAAGACACGAACATACACACTGTTCAACTCTCTCTCTTACACACAAGCATACTCATTGCTCTCTTTTACTTTCCTACACATTCTCTCTTGCTTCTCTTATTGACAACTGGCTACTCAGTCGGCTGAAAGCCAAGACTGAGTAACTTGCTGCTCTACTGTTCTATTGCTCTAATACATTGCTGCTCTATTGCTCTGCACACTACTGTCTTATTGCTCTACTTCCTTACACACTATTGTTCTATTCTCTCACTCTAGACTGGTATGTCTTCTATTTGATTTACATCATCCAAAACAACATGTTTTTATTCGTATTTCACTTTCTCTTATTTCTTTTATGCTTTTACTTAGGGTCCTGCTGTTTACCTTGCTATTAGCATGCCTTTTTGCTAGTTCATTGATGTGATTACCCTCCCCTCATTTTAGCATGTCTACTGCTTCTCCTACTTGTTTACTACAATTCTGCCCTACTCCCTAACCCAGTACATTATCAACATGTATTCATGATCCCCCTAGCTACTAAGTAATACTGAACCCCGTCCCTGAACGTAATGTGTGAACCCGTTTGGCATCCCTCAATCTAATGCTGTTAAGCTCCTGGCATGAAAATTTTGTGATAAAATGTGCTATGACGGTTTAAGTCTTGTAATATTTTTCTGAGGCCTACTTGTGTCCAAGCCTGTTCCTATGTGCTTCATACTTGTCCCCAATCCCTTATCTCCCTGCTTGTGGTTGCTGAACTTATCTTAATTCCTGTTTATTATTCTGTGTGTGTTGTTTGAGTATGTTGGTTGTGCTACTGCCTTACCCTTTTCAAGCTAATTTTCATTAAACCTCTCTCTTTCTCAAAACTGTTTTAAAACTGTTCTTTCAAAACTATGTCAAGCACTCTCACTCTACTCTTAGACATAGGGTTCTGCCCATCTTGTGTGAGCATTGCCTTGGGACCCTTGAGCTCCCTCTGAACTTTGACACACAAGAGTTGTCCTTTCCACACCGCACTTACTCTATCTTGGCTATAAAATCTGGGTGTGAGCACTGCCCGGGATCCTTTGAGATCCTTAGGGAACTCTGACACACCTGTATTCTATGAAAGGCTGTGAACTAATAGCATTTGAGGCGTTCTGGAAATTTTGGGCCTATCAGTAGGCTCCCTATAGCATAACTTCTTCTTTTCTTATTCCAATTATGTAATTTATGCAAATGACCTGTAATAACTATTTGTAAACTACTCCGGGGATGGATAGTAGAAAGGGAAAGGGTGACTATGTATGCTTTAGCTATTAAAAGGGTAGAAAACATGTTAATAGGTTTATATTCCTACTTGCGCAATAAAGACCATGCTTAGGACTAATTTCATGCATTAGAGATCATGTTCCCTAGGATTCATACTTACTATTTTCAGCATGTCCATCTCACTATCATATCACTTAGAGAATCCTGCATTAAAATGTATTAATAACCAGTACTTAGCAATCATGCTCTAGGCTGCCATGTACACTTAGAGATCTTGTTTAGGGTAAACAACACTAAAATAAATTGCCTCTTGCATTTTCTGAAATCACGCTTAATGCTGTAATTATTGTGCATTTAGAAATCCTGCTTAGGATTCTGTATATGCATCATTCGGCATCCCTATCTGTGCACTAGATATCATGTTTTAGGACTCATTCCCCGCCTAATTACCAATGCATAAAAAATGACCTAAAATTGTTTTACCATGTCTCTAAACAACTAGTGATAATTCTGCATTTGATGTAACACCTAAGTACAACATGTTTAGGCAAAACAACTCAACAGTTTCTATAATAATATGGGTAATTACTGAGCATCGTCCCACGCCTAGGTAAGTATTAGGTAATCAGCCATAAGGAAATAAAACCAGAACTGTCCTTTGTGATTAGTGTTCAACTGTCAGCATGTTTAAAACCAGTAGGCAAGCCTGATCAAGATTTCCTCTCTGAGTTACGCAATAAATCTGTCTTTGTGTTATCACTTAGATACCACGTGTAGCCCCTCTTTGAGGAGTGATTACCGGGTATTGTACTGATGTGATCCATATGACAAACAACCTAGGACTCCCCCTATCCTTTATATGCATGTTTAGATCATAACTCTTTCAAAAACCTTGCTAAAATGTTAAGTATTTTCAAAACTTTTTGTAACACATGTGTGCTTAGACTATGAGTCTTTCAAAACTCTTTACTTGTTTAAATATTAATTGCCTATTTACTACTTGCTCAAATTCACAAAAGCTGTTTGGCCGGGAACCACACTTGTGGATCCTGAGGGGTGCCTAACACCTTCCCCTTAGGATAATTTCAAGCCCTTACCATATCTCTAGTTATTAACGTAGTTGTAAATGAACCCCATTTGGTGTCCTAACGCACCTTTAAAAGTGTCGACTCTCAAAAACACAAACCCCTTTCCCAAAAGGAAAGAGTTGTCCCAACCGAATGTCATAAACCCGATCTCCGCGAGGAAATAGGAGGCGCGACACATCTTTTTGTGCAGAACCAGGTATTTTGAATCGGGTTGGTTTTGAGACTTATGCTTGGTGTGGCTGGAGACTTCAAGGTACACCTGCTGGGCGTTCGTAGACACCGAAGTCACCTTCTATTGTATTTATTTTCATTATTTCCTTTTGTTCTAGAACAATGATGTATTCATTATGTATAACTACTCCTAGAAAGGCTTATGACTTGTACTACCGGTTTTGGAATTGTAAATTGTACAGAGATTTCTATTTCGAAATTGTTCGATGTTTGCAAATATTGTCGTTATTCCTGTTAATGTTAGGCTAACCTAGTTTTAGAGACTAGGTGTCATCACGACTCCTTCAGAGAGATTTTGGGTCGTGACATTTATACATTTTTGTGCAGATACAGGTACTTCGGACTAGACTGGTTTGTAGTGAGGTATATCATATACTAGAGACTTCAAGATATCCCTGCATAATCCGACCGAAGGCCTCGAAGTCACCCTCCTTGTTTCATTTCTACTATTTATGTATTTTAGACAGTACTATATGTAGAGATATTCTCATGTATTCAATTAGGGCTCGTGACTCTGTAGTACCTAGTTCTGGGAAGTTATGTTGTGTATTGCCACTTTTTTCTGTATACTCCGATGTCCACATTTATATAAAACTCTATTTCGTTATGTCATGTTTTTACTGTTTTAAACAAAAATTGAGTGTTAGGATTACTTAGTTTTAGAAACTAGGTGCCATCACGACTCTTGTGGAGAAAATTTTGGGTAATGACAAGACACCTTGAACAAGTTTTGCAACATATCTGGTCAGACTATTAATTTTAACAAATCTCGGATCCTGTTCTCCGAAGACACCCCTCAAGATGTCAAAAGACATATTAGCCAAAGTTTGTCCATGAAATAAATAACTAGCGTTGGAAAATATCTTGGCTTCCCAATGATCAACCATAGAATTTCCAAGAAAGATTTTCAATTAATTATTGATAGGCTCAATACTATATTACAAGGTTGGAAAACTAGTTTCTTCAACAAAGCAGGAAGGTCTACCTTAATCAAGTCCACACTTGCAGTTATACCTAACCATGTGATGCAAAGCTACGGACTACCAAAAGATACTACTAATAAGATTGATGTCATCCAATGAAAATTCTTGTGGGGAAGCACTAATGATAGGAAAAAATGCCACCTTATCAATTGGGCTAAAGCCACTAGCTCAAAAAGAGAGGGAGGATTAGGGTTGTATCAATCCCAATGAAAGAATTCTTCTTTCAAGGCAGCCTTAGCATGGAGAAATTCGAAAGATAGGGAATCTCTATGGGCCCAGATTCTCCATAATAAGTATGGTATTAGGAAAAATGTTGCTAACAAGCTCCAAAATAGAGTAACAAAATCGTATATTTGGAAGAACATTATAGAAGGTAAGAACATCTACGACAAAGGCCTCTATTGGACAATAGGGGATGGCAATTCCATCAACATTTGGGAGGATAAACATGTTAACTACTCAGAACCCTTAAGAAATCTTATAGAGGGCCCACTAATGAAGCATGAATTAAACCAAGCCCACCTGAATTCTCTTCCTAATAGAATAAAATCTATAGCACCTATATTAAGCAAGGTTTACCATCGAGGGATAAATGTAATTGAAACACCATTAGTCATAATTCCTTCTTATCGAAAGCAGCTTACGAGCTTATTTTATCTCTCCCAAAAACCCTGTAGATATTAAAAACTATAGTTGGATTTGGAAGATTAAAACCTTCTTATGGTTAGTAGTTCATAATAGACTACCCATTTCCCATATGCTCTCAAGAAGACACATTAGTGAAACAGATATGTGTAATATGTTTCAAGGAGAGAGACGACATCAAACATATTTTCTTTAGGTGCACTTACTCAAAATTAATCTGGGAGGGGATTAATTTTAACCATAACGTTTACCAAATGCATAACGAAGATAATGATATGTTTATATGATTGAAAAAACAGCTTAACTCCAAAAGTATGTTTAATGAGCTTATTTTCCAAAAAGAAACCCTTTACTTTATTCTCTTGTGCCTCTAGTTAACCAGAAACAATATCCTTTTTAAAAATAGTAACACTACTGTTCAAGCTAGCCACATCATTAACAAAGCAGTGGAGTTTAAGTTCATGAGTGAAACCCACTATTCAAAGTTTGCTAAAACCATTATATATATTAAATGGGAACCTCCGAATTCTGATCACTTAAAACTCAATGTAGACGGATCCTGCATGGGTAACCCGGGATGGGGCGGCATTGGAGGAGTCTTCAGGAATACCAGTAGTAATTGGATATTAGGATTTAATATTGCTCTTCCACACGCTACTAACATTTATATGGAAGCTCTAGCCTTACTCCATGGATTAAAACCTTCGAAGAATAAAGGTTTACATCCACCGATTATCGAAATTGACTGTAAAAATTTAGTTAAAATGGTGACTAACAGTGATTATTATTATCAAAACCTTGTTGATGATTGGAGAGGGTTATTACAGAGGTGGGGAATTCGCCACTGAAGCAAGTCTTTAAGGAGGCAAATGAAGTCCCAGATAAGTTGGCAAAGCAAGGAAGTAGCTCAGACATTTTTGGAAGCTTGATGTTATTTTGTGTACCACCTATTTTTGTTGTCTCTACTTTTGAACAAGATAAAATGTGCACTATGTCGACCATGCTAGTCTCCCTGTGTAGTGACTCTTAGTTTAATATATGTCTTCATCGCCAAAAAGAAAAGCCCCGACCAAACTTGCTTTACCCCTTGTTTGGATTGTTGTTACATATCGTTTCATAACGTATCGTGTTGTATCGTACCTCATTGCCTTGTATTGTTTGATAAATACAATATTTAGATAGATTGTATCGGTTGTCGTCGTTCATAATATCATGCACCAACACTATGAAGAATAAACTTGCAATATTAAGAAAAAATAGAATATAGAGTAAAATTCTTATATAAAAAAGTAGGGTAAAAGGTAAAATATGATTATTTAATAATAAGAAAAGGCAAGACAAGAGAAAAAAGTGATGTGACGACCCTACCACATCAAATTCATCGTTCCATAAAGTGACACTTTTCCTCTTTATTTAACAACAAATTTAATGATATTATATAATAAAATTTTAAAATAAATATTATATTTAAAATAATAATACGATATAACACAATGGGGTGTTAGTCGGTAGGAGAAAAGACTATGGGGTCAAGAATTAATCGCGTGGTAAGGCCATTAGGCCAGGGACTATTTCAAAGCAAGTAATAACAGATTTGAGATGCTACTGACACAATTGGAACGTTGGGTACTAATCATACTTTTTGCAAAACATTAGTGGCACAAAATGCATTAACTTTAACACATCTTCGTCACCACTTCTCTCTCCTCTGCTTCTCACTGTAGCTCTTGAATCTTGATTCATCGCTTCTCCAGCACCCCCACCCCAACCCACAGGGGTATCCCACCCAATTTTGTCTCTCTTCGATGTGGGACTATATTAATCAATCAATCTTTTGGGAAGGAGACGAATCTTACTCTGGATTATGTAAAAAATACAACCTTATGGCATTTCACTAAATTATAACTGGTATGCTTCAATCTCATCTTGGTAAAGTATAATACGTGCAAAATCCATACTTTCTTCATGTTTTTGATTTTTAAATGGACCCCAGATGGCCATCAAAATCAAAGCTTTATGTATCTGGAACTGATCACAGTCAAAGAATGCAAAAAGATGGCATAATAGCAGTGTCAATTGTTTTTATCTTTATATTGATTGGTGGATGTTTTGTGTTTAGTCCTAGTTTGGTTTATAATGTTGAGAAACGTAGTAGTTCATATTTTACAGTTGTAGTGGATTGTGGAAGCTCTGGTACAAGAGTTAATATTTATGAGTGGAAATTACAGGGTAGATTGTATAATAATGGAGATTTGCCAATTTTGCTGAATACTTATCCAGGGAACTTGACAAAGAGTGATGGTTGTCAATACCATTGTATCCAAACCGAGCCGGGGTTGGACAAATTTGTTGGAAATGCTTCGGGCGTTAGATCATCATTGGATCCTTTGCTTCGTTGGGCGGAGCGGTTGGTGCCACGGGAAAGATGGGAGTTCACTCCCATTTTTGTTCTGGCTACTGCTGGAATGAGGAAATTACCGGTTGAGGATGCTAGAGTGATTTTGGAAGACGTTGCTGATGTTGTAAAGGAATTTGGTTTTTTATATAAGAAAGATTGGATTAGGGTGTTAAGTGGGAAGGAAGAGGCGTATTATGGTTGGATTTCTCTAAATTACAAGATGAGGGTGTTGGGTAATTCGTTAGGATCACACACATTGGGACTTCTTGATTTAGGAGGTTCTTCGTTGCAGGTGGTGGTTGAAGTTGATAAATTGAAAATAAATGATCATGTCTTTAGTTCAAATATCGGTTCACCTGAGCATCAGATAGCAGCATACTCATTACCAGCATTCGGTTTGAATGAAGCCTTTGACAGGACAGTTGTTATGCTTAGTCATACACAAGCACTTAGAGAAAGTCCTGGTGGCGCCTTTGAAGTTAGACATCCTTGTCTTAGTTCTGGTTTTGTGCAAAACTATAGATGCCTTAGTTGCTTTCAAAAAAACCCTATAAGTTTAGATTTGGGAAGTCAGATCAATGCAAATGCTGTACTTCTACTTGGAGAACCAAACTGGGAGATGTGCAAATCACTCACAAGGGCAGTTGCCACAAATTCGAGTAGAGCTGATTGGTCTTTGGTCCATGATCATGCAAGTTGCACTGGCTTGCGTTCATATGGCGGTTAGTTAACTTTTTTTTGATGTATTCTACACTCTGCTTGAACTTGTGAAATGTTATTCATCATTGAAAGTCTGGCACATGTATGTCCAAATTTCCACTTTTTTTTTCCCGCCTTTTATATGTTAGATGTATTTCCGATCCTTATCATGTAAAAATCTTATTCTAAACAAAATTTGACAAGCGATTAACTAAAAAGGAAAAGGAATGAAATTATAGAAGTTAAAATAATGTGTTTAGCTTCTCTTCTAAAAGATTTTGTATTCTGCAATTGTTATTCGCATATCTGATAAGTGTGAGATTTAGAGAACCCTTAGTATCAGAGAGTCCCTAATTATTGAGTATTGGAATGGAAAACCCCAAGTGGAGCGAGGATTCGTATAGCTAACATCGACTAGTATGAGACTAAGATATGGTTGTTGTTATCTCAAGTAGAGTAGAGATGAAGGCCTCTTACCAATTAAGACCAATTAATCTGCTTTCCCAAATTGATGATTGCTCTAAATGGGCAAGGTAATGGCCATTGTACCAGCCACCTTTTTTATATATGAATAGTGCGTTTATAACCTACTACGTTATTGATCAGAAAATTACCAAGTACCCTTTTTCAACTTCAACTTCAAATACTCTTTGTCCCCCTTCAAACTTCAACCAAATATTGTCCAAACACCTACTAAATTGTGGCAAAGTTTTTTCATATTCTTTTAGATAATTATTTACTAACTAATAATAGATCTGATGCCAGTAAGGAGCAGCTGCTGCATCTAAAAGTCATACTCTTAGCTTTTGAGTTTTGAGGCTATATCAGGTCCACACATCAAACTAGCTAAGAGCAGCATATACTCACTCAATGTAAATCATGTAATTCAGGATCTGGCTGTGATCTTGAGTGCACTGGTGGATAAATTCACAACTGTTTATTTAGTGTTCCTTTTTGGAAAAGGATATTGGAGTATGGCAAGGTGTCAAGTTGGCCCTTTGGAAAAGTAGTACGTGTCATTTAGTTGGAGACTGACACTGGCTAACAGTGTCTCGGATGAATCCCTAAACATCTGATGTCCTTGATTCACACGCCTCCAAAGTTGGAAAAATGATAAACAAGTTGTGGAATGTCTTTCTGTCAGATATGCTACTCGAAAAGGAAGAAAATTCGTGTAGGTAAATCTTTGTACTATTTTGGAAGAGAAAAGAAGAGGTCGCTTGGCAGTGAAAAATCATAAGGCTCAAAATAGAAGTTTACCGCCCAAGTGGCACTGGAGATTCATTAACAGCCGAAAGAAATTGAAGATGGTCGTGACCACATAATATGGATAATATGTTGAATGGAGCAGAAATCCAGTCAGCAGCCCAAATGGTGTTCCTTTGTGGAAGTATCAGAAGCCTCTGGGGAGAGTTACAAAACTAAATAAGACTCGCTGTAAGCAATGGAAAGAAAGTTAAAATGTTGTCTGATCAATGGCTGGAGGATATGTCTCTTTTTTACTAATTTAAAAATTGGATATAGCTCTTAAAGATCTGCCCCCAAACATTTGCAGCCTTGTACGAACAAGGAATGAACTATTGCTGATTGCCATATTGCTGCTTGGTGGAATCTGCAGCTTAGAAGAAACTTGTACAATTTGAAACTGAAGACATAAAGATCTTTTTCAAATGCTGGAAAATGTGAGACTAGAAGACGAGGACAAGGTTATGTACATTGGATTGGTATGATGAAAAACTACATATTAAAGATAGTGAATCACTATAGAACTACTCTACACTTGTTGGTGCTTCTATAGTAGCCTCCTATAGGCAACTTTTCATTTTAAACATTAAGGAAACAATCATGAACATCATAATAGCTGCTCATGAATTCACTGAATTCTACTACATTGAGTACTACTACTTCACCAAATTCCAATACTTGCAACAATTGACAAATTTTGGAAGATTTTTAAGTAGATTCTTCATAACTTGAGCAATTATATCTAAAGAGTAGGCTTAATAACCATAAACTAAACGTAAATCATTTGGGTTCAAGGAGCTAATTGATACAAAGGATGACACTAAGCCTCATCTATCTCTCTTTAATTGTAATGTTCTATCTGAATAGAGTTCAAATATGACAGACTTAAGAGAAAGTCTCGGACAACATAAAGGAGGTTAAACCATGTGCTAAGTTATAAAATGCGCTAGAGTCTAATGGCACAAAAAATTAAAAAATATATGCTAATTTACCGTCAAAACGTGTCTTGTCTTTGGATTTTCAAGAAAAGCTCTATCAACCTGAAAAAAAAACAGGAAGAAGTAATGACCCATATCTGACTCAAGACCCTTCGGTCCACTACAAAATGACCATAGGTTTTTCTGTATTACTCCTTTATAATACAAGTGAAAGACTAAAATTTTATTCCTTAAAGCAGCAAGCGCAAAGAAGAGAGAGCAGACCTCAAGGAAAAGGAACAAATCTAGAACAATAGCATAATCCCGGCTCCAGAAACAAGCATTCTAAATGTTTTTATATAACAATAAGTTCAGCATCAGTAATTCGCCTGCCTTCAATAAAGGACAACCAGTGACAAGATATCATTTTTTGCCAATAGTTTTTTTCTGTATTTTTGCAAGAACTTTAGACAGGATCTTTTATAGAAACTGAACACAATGCTTATGGGCGTGAAATCTCTAAGTTCTTTGGCCCCATTCATCTTAGGGACTAGAGCAATAAATGAAGCACAGAGACTTTCTGTAAAGTGCCCCTGAACATGAAATTGGTTTAATGTATTAAGAAGATCAAAGCCTACAGTCTCCTACCATTTGTAATAGAAGCCTAATAGCCTATAGTGAAGCCTGGAGCCTTATCCCCAACACACCCCTGACAATCTCCAACGCTTCCCCTTCAAGAAAGGCTTCAAATACTTCAGTATTATCATCTGCTGACACCCTTGGAATATCTGGGCCTGACCAAGAAGGACTTTGGTACTCAACTTCAGAATTTAAGAACTTGTAGAAGTCCACAACCGCCTCCCCGATGATGTCCTCATCTTCCATCACTTCACCATTAACTTCCTATCTATCAATGTGGTTGTATCTATGGAGAGAGTTAGCCATTTTCTGAGAGAACTTAGTGTTCTTATGCCCTCCCTCCCCTCCACGTCTTCTTTCTTTCTTCCAACACCCTCTTTACATGTCGGCGGGTGTAACCTCAATCTAGGACAATTTTGGCCCCTTCCATGTCAGTACATTCAAATATAATGGTATATGGTAATTGACTATTTTTTTTTAATCTTTCTTTCTGTTGAGTCCCACATCGTTAGTGGGTTGGGGCACTTGATATCTTTATATGGTCTTGGCCAATCCTCACATCATGATCTAGCTTTTGAGGTTGAGTTAGGTCCAAAGTTTATTTGTTTATCATTATATCAGAGTCGGACCCACTCCATTTCTTTGTTTAATTGATGTTGGCCCCCCATATTATATTGTCCATGCTCCAGATGTCCGGTCCTGAGTGTGCAGGGGGAGGGGTGTTCGTCCCCACATTAGTAGAGAAGAGGGTCATGTACTTCTTTATATGGTCTTGGGCAATCCTCACCTCATGATCTAGCTTTTGGGATTGAGGGGCCCAAGATCCATTTCTTATCACTTTCTTTTTCTGGATTAAAATGTTTTGAATTTCAATGAACATTGCTGAACTGGGGTCTATCTTTTGAAGAAGAAACAAACTGTGATTACCCTTTGATTTCTTTTCCCCCCGGGGTCATCCTTCCATCTCTTCAGAAGTGTGGATGACCCTTGTCTTTTCCCGCACGGATCCTTTATGTCTTGGTATAAAGAGCTTTACAGCTTCAAAACTTGCTTTTCCCCACATTTTCTTTATATGCTAGCAGTGTTTTCCTTTGTTATGGAGAGCAACTGCGTGGTAATTTCCGGTTTATCTCTTTCAAGATACGGGGATGTCCACAACATCTCATTTATCTTTAAGATTCTTTATTTGGGGTGCTTGGCGTGTAAATGTCTAGTAGAAAGATTCACACACAAGATATTGCTTGCAGAATTCAGCTGTCCATTTTAACTCTTTCATAACCATGTATTTTCCCCTCCAAATTAAAAGGTTATTTGAGCCTATGCAGGGTTTTGATCTTTCCTTTTGCATTTTGGTTTTCTCCAGGCAATGAATTGCTCAATTTGATGCTAAACTCCACTGCAATTACTCGTTATCATGCATTGTCTGGATTTTTCGCTGTCTATCAGATGTTAAATTTGAGTCCAAGAGCAAACTTGACGAGAATGTGGGAGGCGGGTCAACAGTTATGTTCCCAATCATGGGAAGATCACCAAGGCACTGGAGGAGCATATTGTTTCCGGTTGCTGTACATGGTGTCATTGATTCAAGATGCCCTGTGTCTTAATAAGCACGAGATCGTATTTGGTCCTGGAGATGTTTCTTGGACATTAGGAGCTGCTCTAATTGAAGGACAATACCTGTGGTCTCATGCTACAAAATACCAATATAGCATTTTCTACCTGAAACATAGCAAGATGCTGTCTTCTTCAGTTGCTCTGTTTCTTCTACTTTTATGCATTCTACTGATTGTTTATAGGAGTCAAATTAAGCTGCCTATGCCAGGAAGGAAGCCAACTGCTTCCAGGACACCCTTGCCCTCTTACCTATGTTCTAAACGCCAGCCTAATTAATCGCGCATGAGTTTTTGGCAACAGTTGAGAGAATTATTTCTTAGGTCACAGGTTCGAGCAAAGGAACTAACTCGGGGTATTTAATTGGAGAATGGTAGAGTGGCGGACCCATCATTTCCGAGTTTCGAAGGCTGCGATTGGCCCAAAGGATCGGCTCCAGAAAAATTTCTTGGTCATCAAAAAAAAAAAAAAAAAAAAAAAAAAAAAAAAAGTGTGTGACATCTTCATAATCAAGGTACAAAATATGTTTCAATATGGTCTACCCTTTTCTGTAGAATATTAATTGCTTCATTCTTGTAATTAGTTGAATGATCTTGTGGTGTTCCTTCCTTAAATCAATATTAACTCGGAAAAATGACACTGTATAGCCACTCTAAAAATAATAGCCGGAAAATTTATATTTTTTGACAAAAATTATACAAATTTTATACATTTTTCTTTTGCTACTAAATGTAACTAATTTGTGGCGCGGGCTAAAAGTGATAATACCCGTATTAACTGGGCAGCATGTCGCTTGCGGTCAACACACAAACTCAAACTGTCGTTTGGCTTTTTATTGGAATCTTAATTTTTGCATAAAGCTCTTCAAATTGACAAACAGTAGATAAAGGAAATTCAGCATGTAACCTTATGTGCTCACGAAGGCCATGTCAGAATCTAGTAAAATTGCTATGTCAGTTGCCTCCCAAATGGGTTATTGAATCTGAACTTTATCCAATTCTGCATTTGCATGTAACGCCACAAAATTGCAGGGGGATTTGCATTTATACCTGTTTTTTGGGTCACGCTTTAATTTATACTCGCTTTTACAAAAAAATTATAACTTTTCGCCTAAATTTCAAGCATATGGGCATGAAGTAGCAAAAACAATCACGCAAACTTCAGCATTCTAGTAGACAGCTGAACTTAAGCATTCTACTAGCTGAAATTTTGTTCTCTATTTGTTGAAGTTCAGCATGTTTTAGCTGAAGTTTTGTCCTAAGTTCAATAGTTCTGTCGTAGAGCTTTTTCAAAAACTTCAGCATAAGATGCTAAAGTTGTTTAGTTCATTTATAAAAACTTCAGCAATAAATAAGCTGAAGTTTTGTCTTGGATTCATTAGTTTTGTCATAAAAACTTTATCAAAAACTTCAGCAGATGTTGAAGTTATTTAATTCATTTGTAAAAATCTCAACACTAAAGAAGCTGAAGTTTTGTCCTGAATTTAATAGTTTTGTCGTAAAACTTTTTCAAAAACTTCAGCAGAAGATGCTGAACTTATTTAGTTCATTTGTAAAAACTTCTATCACTAAATAAGCTGAAGTTTTGCACAATAACAGGAAGAAGGAGGCGTCTGAGGTTGTCAAAATTAGGGTATAGGTTAAATAATTTTAAAAATATGGGTATAAGTTAAATGAGGACGACCAAATCCGCCCAATTCTTACAAAACTGTAGTAATCTTAAATTTAGTTGAGTAAACTGCTACCTTGTAAATGCTTTAATGGTTCCTGGTGCATTTTCACCCAATCGACATGTTAAAAAGACTATTAAAACTGAATAATACAAGAAAGCTACAGTTACATGGTACACATATAGGATTTTTCCCAAGTGCCTCTGCCATCTTCAGAAGTGTCTGAAATTATCATTCATAGATCAGAATCTACGCGGGACACTAGCATAAAATGGTCCTTTCCCTATATATATATATAATTTAAATTTATTCTTATACTTTTTCAGTAAAAATTATGCGGGGTATCTTATTTGGTCGCCCCCATTTAATCTATACCCGTTTTTTTAAAAACTTTTAATTTATACCCACTTTTTAAATAACTTCAGCTCCCCTTTCCCTCGCTGAGCTGAAGTTCACCAGTTAAGCAGAAGTTCGCCAGTTATAAAGACAAAACTTCAGCATACGGGGCCGAAGTTTCCCAGTTACAAAGACAAAACTTCAGCTCTAGAACTGAAATTCCCAAGTTATAAAGACAACAACTTCAGCATACGAGGCTGAAGTTCCACAGTTACAAAGACAAAACTTCATCTCTAGAAGTTTTGTCTTTGTAAAGTGGGGAACTTCAACCCCGTATGTTGAAGTTGTTGTCTTTACAATTAGAGAATTTCAGCCCCGTATGCTGAAGTTCCCCATTTACAACGACAAACCAGTTACAAAGACAAAACTTCAGCTCTAGAAGTTTTGTCTTTGTAAACTGGGGAACTTCAACCCCGTATATTGAAGTTGTTGTCTTTATAATTAGGGAATTTTAGCCCCATATGTTGAAGTTCCCCATTTACAAAGACAAAAACTTCAGCTCTAGAGCTGAAGTTTCCCATTTACTAGAGCTGAAGAGTTGAAGTTCGCAAGCTACTTCAGGCCCGTCTATTAGAATGCTGAAGTTTTGCGTGATTGCCTTTGCTACTTCAGCCCCGCATGCTGAAGTTATGCACAAAAGCGGGTACGAATATAATATTTTTATAAAACAAGTATAAATTAAAACGTGGCACAAAAAGTGGGTACGAATGCAAAAACCTCCACTTTTTCATCAACTCGTGAGAGCCCTCGAATCTTTCAAATGATGACACCGCATAGATAAGTAAAATATTACATTTTAGAGATATATGATATTTATTAAATATTTATTTATCGGAGAATTTTTTTCACGAAGCGTGATCAATTGACCCCTTTTATTAAAAAATTACGTAAAACATTACATTTTAAAAATATATGACATTTATTAAATATCCTTTATCGGAGAATTTTCTTCAAGTTTAAATTTCTGACTTCGCTGTTAGGTCATATTGTTCAGTTTAGCTTAGTATAATTTGGGAACGATTTCTCAACACCTTTCCTTTCTCTTTCTTTCGCTCGTGCCTCTCCACAAAAACACAAATTGATGCCTGACTTTTGACTGTTAACAGAGTCAGAGTCAAAGAAGTTTCAAGGAAAGTGAGTTAAGAAGGGAAAAGAACATAATCTTCAATCAGACGAGGATACAGTAAAAATCTAAAAAATAAGAAGATAAAAGACAAACACTTCATGATGGAGAAATATGACTCACTTTAATTGAAAAAGAAAAGCACTTTCCTAAGGTGAAACTGTATATTAAGGTAAAAAAGCACCCTATTTATTACACAAATGCTGCCACAATCAAGAAAACTCTCACACTAGACAAATGTGTACACTGTAAAAACACACAACACGATCAGATTTATGATTTGAGCTATGTTCCAAACATTGGGGAATTCGGAAGCCGCCAGAGTCTGTTCAAGTTCTCCCACCTGCAGCTTCTTGAGCCTTGTGACCAGTTTCCCTTGTCCTCTGTCCCATAGTTCCAGCTGTATCCTTCACTCTCCTCTTTGCATGTTCTAACTGCTCCCTCGCTGGCCCTCTGATACTCATCAAGTAGTTTATGATCCAAGACAAGGAAGACAACGCCGTAATCCTGAAAGCTCCTGAAGTCAAGAATCCAGTGACAGCCAATGCTATGGTTACAACTGTAGGCACCAAAACAGGGCTGAATAGCAAGAAAAGAGGGGTTGCAACGGCAAGACCGATAAGAGTTCCTGTGAGCGTTAACCCTGCAAGACAAAGGAGAGCACCTCCAACTGGGAAAAGAGTAACTACTGCTAAAACTTGTGATTTTGATGGACCCTTTTGAGGGATGAGGCTTTTCATGGCTTCAGTGGGTTGTATTTGTTGTTGCTGCTGCTGCTGCTGGCGTGGGTCAGCCATGGATATACGTTGGAGAGTTAGTTTCTTTTAGAGAGGAAGTGAAATGATAATGGACGAGTTGATGAATTTAAAGAGGTGTTGAATGGACACGTGGGGAGTGGAAGTGACACATGTTGCAGAGAGGGAGTGTAGAGGTTTGCATGACAACTAGTCGTGGCGGACTCAGAATTTTGTACAAACAAATTTAATCTTAGAAGTATATAATTTTAATTGTAAAATAGTAATTATTAAGTAGGTTCAAATAAAATATTTATATAAAATTTATTTTACTTTAATTATAATTTATATATATATAATATTATTTTTAGTGAAGCGATATCGGCTTGCCATAAAGTGCGCCCGCAACTAGATGCATGGTGTGTTCTTGCAAAGACATGACTTCCTAAGTGTCAATCTCTTTGCCCTTTTCCTTATTTTGTTCTATTCTACGGTTGGCAGTTACTGCAGCCTCGCTCTTTTTCCAATTCCATCTTTTTACTTCTCTTTATGAGGTGGTTTTCGTTTTCTTTTTCTTTTTCATCTTTTTTTCTTTGGGACAAAATTCTATCCCCTCCGTTTTAATTAATGTAAATTCATTTGACTGGCTATAAAATTTTAAAAAAGCAAAAAAGCTTTTAAATTTGTGATAAAAAATTAGACAGATATATTTTGTATGGTTATAAATTATTGTATAAAAATGAATTATTTTCAAATAAGAAAAAATATTTTTTTTAGCAAGGATTAAAAAGAAAATAAGTTCACAAAAGGAGGGAGTAGTTTCATTCTCGTCAAAATATGGAGCTTCGTGGTGGAAAATGTTAGTAAACTGTATTTGTAAAATTATTCTGGAGATAATAAAATAATATTCAAACATAAATGTAAATGAAATAAAAATCAATTCGAGCCCACTGAATTCACAGTGTTTTCTTAAGGAATTTAATTCCCTCTTAGTACCCAAGGTTATGAATTATTTCCTCCCAGTATAAAGCGAATTACACACTGGTGTAGTGGTACTTCAAACCCCTGTGTTTCAGTGAACATAAAGTTCGGTAGCAAATCACACTTACTGTTGCTTTCTTTGAAGTTAAAAAATGCAGAAGAAAGGAGGAGAATTTAGAAATTTGTATGAAAAATCTGAGAGGATGGACTTGTATTTATAACCAAAGTTGGCTGAAATCTGAAGAGGTACAACTCTTCAGAATGACTGTTTTTGCAAAACGGCCATAGCATAAATGCTATAACATCAATGGCTATTTACTCAACAATAAAGAGGGAAAATTAAAGAGGGTAGTTAATTTTCGGTTACAAAAATAGAAAATTGAAAATTGGATAGCTGAATTTAATTTAATATTAATATATATTTTAATACTAATATTTTGTTATTAAAACAAATATTTAATAACATTTCAGTCCAAAAATTAATCAATCGATATTAATCAATCGATCGATCATTTGACCAAATCCAAATCCAAATCCAAAATCCAAATCCAAATTCGAATTCGAATCCGCCGAGCCGAGCGAGCGACGACGGCGACGGCGACGGCGACGACGGCGCGATGCTTGCCTTCTTCTCAACTCTTTATGAGCTAGAAGAAGAGCAATTATTTATATACCCATCACTAACCTTTTCCTCTTCCCATATGGGACAATCAAGAAGGGAAACTCAAGTATTACTCAAATATTTTATTTTCCCCTCCATTTTCTATTCACCCTATTTTAAGCATTAATAGCTTAAAAATCCAACAATCCCCCACATGAATGGGGAATGGCTATATCATGGAAGTATGCATGAAAAATTGTGTGATTCGCAAGCAAGGATTAGTGGCATCTGGATAAGTAGGTTTACCTTTGAACTTTCCGTAGTGAACTTATGTCGGATATACTCGATCAATCGGTAGATTTGATATCTTTGAACCGTCGAACTTTGGTGTATACTTAGACAACCATAAGTCACACAACCAACTCTTAACCGTCTTTGGTTCTCATTGTTGTGTTCGTTTCAGCCATGAACACCGCTTGGTTTCATAAGTGCATAGAGAACTGGCCTTGAAAAATTTTCCGTGAAGCGACTAACACTTCACACTTACATAGGTGATTCCTAAACGTGTCATCCCGTGGATACACTATTTGATATACCTCGTATCAAATTTAGAAATTATTAAAAAACCTTAATGTTTTATCCTTGGTACTGAACATTGTCTCATCACGAGAATGAACCAAAAGTTTAGTTGACAATGTTAAACCGTCATTAATGACTTTGTTTGATCCCATTGAACCTAGATCTTGGGATCTCCAGTCTTCTAGGTAGAGTTACCGCCACTATGACTTGTTCTCTGCCATAGTCCCATTCCCCTTGATGATTTCTCAACTACCTCTCTAGTTAGGCCTTTTGTAAGTGGATCCGACACATTATCACTTGACTTTACATAGTCAATTGTGATAATTCCTCTAGAGAGTAATTGCCTTCTAGTTTTATATCTTCGTCGTATATGACGAGATTTACCATTATACATAACGCTCCCAGCCCTTCCAATTGCCGCTTGACTATCGCAATATATGCATACTGGTGCCAACGGTTTGGGCCAAAATGGAATATCTTCCAAGAAATTCCGGAGCCATTCAACTTCTTCACCGGTTTTATCTAAGGCTATGAACTCAGCCTCCATTGTAGAGCGGGAAATACAAGTTTGTTTGGACGACTTTCAAGATACTGCTCCTCCACCAATAATGAATACATATCCACTTGTGGACTTGGAATCAGTTGATCTGGTGATCCAATTTGCATCACAGTATCCTTCAATGACCGCAGGATATTTACTGTAGTGTAAAGCAAAGTCTTGGGTATGTACTAAATACCCCAAAACTCGTTTCATGGCCATCCAATGAGATTGACCTAGATTGCTCGTACATCGACTCAATTTACCTATAGCACAAGCTATATTTGGCCGTGTACAATTCATGATGTACATTAAGCATCCCAACACACGAGCATAATCCATTTGTGATATGCTTTGGCCTTTATTCTGTGCTAATGCAAGATTCACATCAATTGGAGTCTTTGCAACTTTAAAGCCTAAGTGCTTGAATTTTTCAAGTACTGTCTTAATATAATGAGATTGTGACAATGCTAGACCTTGAGAAGTCTTATGAATCTTAATTCCCAGAATTAAACAGCAACTCCCAAGTCTTTCATATCAAACTTGCCAGTTAGCATACGCTTAGTCGCATTTATGTTGGCAATTATTACTCATTATCAACATATCATCCACATATAAGCAAACAATGACTATGTGATTTAGAACATTTTTAATGTACACACATTTATCACATTCATTTATTTTAAAACTATTTGACAACATTGTTTGGTCAAATTTTGCATGCCATTGTTTGGGTGATTGTTTTAATCCATAAAGGAACCTAACAAGTCTACATACCTTCTTTTCCTTACCTGGAACCACAAACCCTTCAGGTTGTTCCATGTAGATTTCTTTCTCCAATTCTCCATTTAAGAAGGTCGTCTTAACATCCATTTGATGAATTTCAAGACCATAAACTGCAGCTAACTCTACTAACGTTAGTATGGACGTAATTCTCGTAACTAGAGAGTATGTATCAAAATAGTCAAGACCTTCTCGTGGTCTATACCCTTTGACCACAAGTCTTGCCTTATATTTGTCAATAGTGTCATCATCTTTCATTTTTCTCTTAAAGATCCATTTAGAACCCAACGGTTTATTTCCAGGAGGAAGATCAACCAATTTTCATGTATGGTTGTTCAATATGGATTCTATTTCACTATTGACCGCCTCTTTCCAAAATAATGATTTCGAAGAAGATATAGCTTCTTTAAATGTTTGAGGCTCATTCTCCAATAAGAAAGTCATAAAATCTGGTCCAAATGAAGTAGACGTTCTTTGACGTTTACTACGTCTTGGATCCTCCTGATTAAATGTACTTTCTTTTGTTTCTTCCCGAGGTCGTTTAGATCCTTCACCAATCGACTCACATTCCTTTTTATACGGATATATATTTTCAAAGAACTCAACATTATCTGATTCTATAACCGTATTATTATGAATATCGGAATTTTCCGATTTATGAACCAGAAATCGATACACTTTACTATTGGTAGCATATCCTATGAAAACACAACAACGATTTTCGGTCCTATTTTTACCCTTTTGGGTTTAGGAACTTTCACTTTTTCCAAACACCCCACACTTTAAAATAATTTAAGTTGGGATTCCTTTCTTTTCATTTTTCATATGGAATGGATTGTGTTTTGCTATGGGGTACTCGATTTAGTATTCGGTTAGTCGTAAGAATGGCTTCCCCCCACAAGTTCTGTAGAAAGCCAGAACTTATAAACAATGCGTTCATTATCTCCTTTAATGAACAATTCTTTCTTTCGCAATCCTAATGCATTGGGGTGTGTAAGGGGCCATTGTTTGATGAATAATTTCATATTGTAAACATGTTTCTTCAAAAGGAGATTCATATTTACCACCCCTATCACTTCTTATCATTTTTATTTTCTTGTTAAGTTGTCTTTTAACTTTATTTTTATATTTCTTGAATGCGTCTATTGCTTTATCTTTACTATTAAGTAAGTAAACATAGCAATAACGAGTACTATCGTCAATAAAAGTTATGAAATACTTCTTTCCACCGCGAGATGATATTGGTTTCATGTCACAAATATCTGTGTGAATTAAGTCTAAAGGATAATTCCTTTCAACTGACTTATAAGGATGTTTAACATACTTAGATTCCACACATATTTGACATTTTGATTTGTTGCATTCAAACATAGGCAATACTTCCAAGTTAATCTTTTTCCGCAAGGTTTTATAATTGACATGACTCAAACGTATATGCCATAATTCATTTGACTCAAGTAAGTAAGACGAAGCTGAAATTTTATTATTATTTTCAACAACCATTACATTCAACTTGAAAAGGCCCTCGGTGAGGTAAACTTTTCCTACAAACATCTCGTTCTTAATTATTACTACCTTATCGAATACAAATACACATTTAAAACCATTCTTAACAAGAAGTCCAACAGAGACTAAATTTTTCCTAATCTCGGGAACATGAAAGACGTTGTTCAAAGTCACCACTTTGCTGAAAGTCATTTTGAGAAATATCTTCCCACATCCTTCAATCTTGAGCTTTGCAGCATTTCCCATAGAAAGCGTCTCTTCAGGTCCAACAGGAGCATAAGTAGCAAAGCTTCTCTAACATCACAAACATGACGCGTGGCCCAGAATCAATCCACAACTCTTTAGGATTGTCCACCAAGTTGCATTCGAAAAGCATGGCACACAAGTCATCAACATCATCATGCTTTTCAACAATGTTTGCTTGACCCTTCTTCTTGTATTTATTCGGAGCACGACACTCCATAGATTTGTGTCCGATTTTTTCACAGTTGTAGCAATTTTCACTGAACCGCTTCTTGCTTGGGTTGCTTTTCGGTCTAAAAGCCTGCTTCCTCTTTCTTTTATTTTGAGAAGTATCCTCAACAATGTTTGCTCCCATTATTGTTGAGTTTCCACGGTCTCTCTTTTCATCAGCTTTGTTGTCCTCTTCGATTCTCAACCGAACAATGAGATCTTCAAGCGACATCTCCTTGCATTTATGTTTCAAGTAGTTTTTGAAGTCCTTCCACAAAGGAGGCAACTTCTCTATCATAATTGCTACTTGGAATGCTTCATTGATGACAAGACCTTCAATGAAATTTTTGTTAGTAAAAATACTAAAATTACTACTTTCAACATTAGAATTAGTTCGACTTATACCTTCATCAAGGAGATCGTGAATAATCACTTGCAATTCCTGGACTTGGGTAATAACAGACTTGCTATCTACCATTTTGTAGTCCAAAACTTTGCGGCGATGAACTTCTTCAACCCGACATATTTTGTTTTGTATTTCTTTTCAAGCGCAATCCACAGTTCTTTTGACGTCTCCACGCCACTGTAGATGTTATACAAAGCGTCCTCCAGTCCGCTAAGAATATAATTCTTGCACAGAAAATAAGAGGGCTTTCATGCCTCAATCGCAATAAAACGTTCATTCTCTGAAGTTTCATCGGGCAACACAAGAACATCTTCCTTGATGAACTTCTGGAGACTTAGAGTAGTCAAGTAGAAGAACATCTTTTGCTGCAGCGCTTGAAGTCAATCCCGAAAAATTTTCCGGGTTTCTCCACCGGTGCCAATGCTGCCGGTGTTGTTCGGCTCGTTGAGGCATTGACAGTTATCATCGGAACAACTTGGTTTCCGTTGTCATTCGTCATTTCTGTAAAAGAATGACACAAACATTAAAATCACGTAGATTATAATCTCTAATAGACTAGAAAACCACAAAGGTTTTACTCTCCAGAAATAGTGAGTATAAAACAAATACAAAAAAAATATTAAATTTCTTAAGCTTGTTAGTAAACTGTATTTGTAAAATAATTCTGGAGATAATAAAATAATATTCAAACAAAAATGTAAACGAAATAAAAATCAATCCGAGTCCATTGAATTCACAGTGTTTCCTTGAGGAATTTAATCCCCTCCTAGTACCCAAGGTTATGGATTATTTCCTCCCAGGATAGAACGAATTACACACTAGTGTAGTGGTACTTCAAACCCCAGTGTTTCAGCGAACACAAAGTTCGGTAGCAAATCACACTTACTGTTGCTTTCTTTGAAGTTAAAAAATGCAGAAGAAAGGTGGAGAATTCAGAAATTTGTATGAAAAATCTGAGAGAATGGACTTGTATTTATAACCAAAGCTGGGCTGAAATCTGAAGAGGTGCAACTCTTCAGAATGACTGTGTTTGCAAAACATCCATAGCATAAATGCCATAATATCAATGGCTATTTACTCAACAATAAAGAGAGAAAATTAAATAGGGTAGTTAATTTTTTGTTACAAAAACAGAAAACTGAAAATTGGATAATTGAATTGGATTTAATATTAATATTTATTTTAATATTAATATTAAAATAAATATTTAATAACATTTCTGTTAATATTTAATATTAACAAATAAATTTGGTCCAAAAATTAATCAATCGATCCTTTGACCGAAGCCGAAGCCAAAGCCAAGCCGAGCCAAGCGACGACGACGACGACGACGACGACGACGACGCGAGACTTGCCTTCTTCTCAACTCTTTATGAGCTAGAAGAAGAGCAATTGTTTAATATCCATCAAAAACCTTTTTCCTCTTCCCATATGGGACAATCAAGAAAGGAAACTCAAATATTATTTAAATATTTTATTTTTCCCTTCATTTCTCATTCACCCTATTTTAAGCATTAATAGCTTAAAAACCTAACAGAAAATATCTTGGTAAAAATTGCTTTGGATCCACAATATGCGGGAACACCAGTGCTCCAAAATAACAAGTAATAACCCATGACAAAATAATTTTAATATTGAAGTTTTAACTCAATTGCAAGTTGATATATATAATCTAATGTATTAGACCTCAATTTTTCTAATTTTCTTAGTTTTGTTATCTGTTCTCAAATTTTCATTGCTTCGTCATTTGCTGCTGCTTCAAGAAGAAATCTATCCGAAAAAAATAGATGGAATATTCCAGAATAGTTATGAAATATATTAATGCACTAATTTTGCCAAACTAATATAGAATTAACAGTATTAGCTATTTGAACAATTCAATACACTCCTTAAATTTTCAGTTTTCCATAAAAAATTATGCAATAGACCTTCAAAATCTTCTCAGATTTTTGCTAATTTGGATGCCGATTAGTTTAAGGGCCAACAAAACGTGAAGACATGAGTCTAAATTTCA
This sequence comes from Nicotiana knightiana, assembly GCA_005239525.1. Taxonomy (NCBI): domain Eukaryota; kingdom Viridiplantae; phylum Streptophyta; class Magnoliopsida; order Solanales; family Solanaceae; genus Nicotiana; species Nicotiana knightiana. The sequence goes on from ML386155.1 coordinate 57,022, forward strand.
TTGACAGCCATTAAAATGTATCAAAGTTTTGAATTCGAAAATCGAATTATGTGAAACTGTTATTTGTTTGGATTGGATGTTGTTACAAATGTTGAAGATATCCTTTGGTGGTTTATATCTTAATTTTGAAAGAATTTGGTAAATATTCGAGGTGGTTTTGGTTAGAATTTCAGATTGAAACTCGAAGAAGAACACAAACAAATTGTATATATTGTATACCGGGTGTAGTAACAACATACAACATATATACAACTGATATAAGTATATACAAGCTGTATGTAAATTGTAGTTTTTGACCGGATTCTGTTCAAAAGAGTTATGTTTAAATTGTAGATTTTGACCAAATTTTATATATTTTATAACTATAATTACTTCATGTACATAGAAACCTTAGATAAATCGGATAAATAAATTTTAAATTTTGTAGATATACCAAAATAGTCCCAAAACATCTAACTCAAAACATAGGATCGACTTTACCCTAAGGCGAGTAAAGTAATATTAAGCCCCCACAATGTTAAGGCCTCAAAAATTACCCATATTATATGTCAATTTAAATAATTCTATTATTATTAATGAAAAAGTAATTTTAAAAAAAAATTATTTGCTGCCGATTTGTGATGGAAATTCATGCAGTTGAAAGTTGTAGCAATTTCGGTTGTTGATTAAAGTGTAATTACTTCCGGCTTATTTTGTCTACTTTATTCTAATTTAGATCAATCTTCTTTATAACGTTATCTTTGTAGTATAAGTTTTCTTCAATTCTTTTAGTGCCTCTATAGATATCACAGTACAAAAGAAAATAAAGAGGATGGAACAAACTGGAGAAAAAGACATGAAAGAGAACATGACAGTGTTGTATTCACAGTTCATGAAGCTGGAGCATCAACAATATTCAGAATTTAAGAGAATTGAACACAAGAAGATACGAGTAAAATTGCCCAGACTGTGTAACAAAAATGAACAGGGATAGATGGATAGAGGAGTCAGCAACAATTCAATAATGATAACAGGATGAAAAGCTGGTTTAGAAACTTGGGGATCACATCTGGAAACAGTAGTGGACTCATGTGTTGCCATTCAATAAGACTTCAATGGGTGGTATTAGTACAATGTACTCATTCCCTTGAAGAAGGAAAGGTGGCATGCACAAGTATGGAAAAAGGATACTGGACAATGCGAGAGTCAATCAACACAATGACTGTTTTTTATTCGAAATCAGAAACCATAGAGCCACAACAACACACTGGGGATAATGCAGTAAGAAAAAGGAGATCAGCTAAAAGCTCAGTTGCTACACACAATGATTCTTCAACATTGCTGGGGCGAGGCAGTCGACAGTGTAGCATGAAACTAATAGCCATGACCATTAAAATATGGAAGTTAATTCAAGCAATGGATATGAATTACACAAGGAAGGAGCAACATAGTTTGAGTGAACCTTTGGACAACAAATTTTACAGTTTCTTGGATAGTTTTATGCAATCGTTAGATAGTAGTGTTCATACTATTAGTATACCAGTGTGTAATATCAAGTTTGGGAGTCTCATTCACAAACTTGATAATAGGGTCTATGTAGTAGGCATAAATTATGGTTTCGCATCTCGCAAGGCGACATTATACTCTGTTTTATTTTAATATATATAAATAAATACTAGCCCTAGGCACTGCCTAGTGGATTGCCAAAAAAAAAAAAAAAAGCTACTTAGATTTCTAGCGGTTAGATTTATTATCTTAATATTAAATATTTTTTGAAACATAATATTCATAATTATGATATTATTAGTTTCATCTTATTTTTAATGTTAAAGCGCAAAGAGAAATGTACAAATAGGAAATACTCTTATTGGCATATAATTAAGTTTGCATTTTTGCTAACTTCTCTCGTGTTTTTAGTTAAATTTATGCCTCATTTATTGAGACTAAATATCAAATACCGTGTATTTTGGAGCTTTGTGAGAGCTTAAAGAAAGCTACAAATTTGAACAAAAATAGCAGAAAAGATGGAGAGAGGAAATTGAAGATGGCGACGTACGCCTTTTAAAGCCATAGGCTTTTTGCATATGCATTTTGAGCATGCATTTGGGTGAAATACCCTTTCTCATATATCCTTTCACCAATTCATGAGCCAGGATAATATTGTCTGGTATGACCCTATACTACACAATTGTGAACCATTTATTACATGAATATATCTGTATTCTCCCACAAATAGTACGAAGGTTATTTCTACTTTCTTGATGCAAATTAGTTCAAACTTTAAAAATATGACGATCAATATAGTATTCAACATATATGCAATGGTGTCCGCTTCCTATACCCCTAAACGTATTTTATTGCATTTAGCATAAATTTTATACCCTTTGCAATCAAAACTGATGCGCTGTGCGCTCTATCCACGAACCATGAACATTTACTAAAAATCTCCAAAATCCGTCACAAGTGCATGAACATCTAGTAGGATATACAAAATCACTATATTTATTGTCTGAAATAAAAATAGACAGAATAAAATAAACATAGGGGTAAGGAGACTCCGGGTGTTGCAGGTCGAAGCATGAAAAACAGCTCACCACTAAGTCTCTAGCTAATGCGGGTATGCCCGCGTGACCACCTGATGTACCTATTGCAGTATCTATACACTTAGTGCAGAAATGTAATACGAGTACGTAAATCAATGCGTACCCAGTAAGTATCTAGTCTAACCTCGAAGAAATAGTGACAGAGGGTCGGCATCGACACATACAAGTGGTCCAATTACAAAATACGTAAAAATAGACAAGTATGAAATACAACAAGTAGCAAGGAAACACATAAATATAAATAAATATGATTCTCAAGTAAGAATAATTTCAAAATCATCAAATACCAATCATGTAGAGCAATGTCTAGCCCAGAATTAGTCAGAACTATTCCAGTGAGTCCTCTGTCTCGAAGGAGACAAAGACACCCAATGTAAAATACAATGTCAAATCTCAAGTAAGGAAAACGCATATTTGCGCTGACTCCCTATTGAATATTACGAACGAGTTGCCGAAGCGAACGACCTAATCCCATAAGAATAGTACGATACCTCCGAGGTCATACGGCCTGATCAACAGATGTATCTCATAATACTGCCGAGGCGAACAACCCGATCCCATAATGATATTTTATAACACTATCGTGGCGAACGACCCGATCCTACAGGAATAGAGAAACTCTCCTACCCGCGAAGATACATGCGAGTCGAGAAGACACATAACTACTGATCATATAAATGCAACACGATATATGAATACAAGAGAAAACATAACTATTACCGACCATCAAATATCCGCAAAAATTCAAAGTAAAGAGGCTCGGAGAATACATAAATTCTAGTCTCAATCTTAGTAATGAATTTAAGTAATCAAACATGTAAGTTTAGTTCAAGTAGTACAATTAAGGCATGGTGTATATATAAATCTACCGGAACATAAATATAACTCTAGTTTACACACGGACACTCGTCACCTCGTATGTACGTAGCACCCATAACACGTAGGACACAACAAATAAGATGCCTACAAGGATAATTCCCTCTTAGAAGATACAGAAAGAGACTTACTGATCACGCTAAACTATGTCTTATAAAAAACTAAGCGGGCATTGCAAATATAATCTGGGGTATTATGCCCAGAGTCGATCCCACAGGGAATTTACGTATCAATCAAGGCTTTAGAATACACAACTTTTACTGAATCAATTCTCTCAAAACTTTTGAATATAAATTGGTGATGTTTTACTAATTCTACTGACAATAATAATAACNGTAATAAAGGTCTAAGGCTATGGGTTCCCCCGTTGGTGAACTTACTTCTCGGATACTTCATATAGCTTGATTAGTTATCTCTATCAATCATGAACACTCTATCTACCATAAATCTCTCTCAAGTAATTATGATAATTTACTAGACGCACTCTCTCAAGTTACGCTAGCTAGATTGCATTACAGTTCCTTTAGATTGCACCCGAAGTATCGTTATCTCTAATCCAACCTCTAAACCCTCGGTTATGACTTTCGTCTATACTTCGGGAGTGATGTTGTCCAAACAACTACCTAAATATGCACTCTCTCTCAAGTAGATACATCATAAATAGGAAAAGCTAATTGAGGGCCCTTTCAATCAACTACAACAAGAACGTAGTTGAACAAATAGAGATTAATCAACCAATCAAAACTATATTAATAACACAATAAGTTTATCCCCCAACAGGTTCCACCAAAACCCTAGGTTAAGAAAATTAGCTACTCATATTCATAAGAATTAATTCTAAAATAACTTGCATAATTGAACTACAAAATAATGAATAAAATCTATAAAAATCAATGTTTGCTTCACTGAGTAGTAATCCACAGGTTTTTCTTCACTTCAATGGCTTCCTTCTCTTTCGAAAAATCCCCCTTCAATTTGTGTTTTGGGGTCTATTTATATGTTTAGGACAAACCCTAAACATGTAGGAGACTTCTATTCCAACCGGGAAACACTTAAACTCTTCAAAACTCGGAATTGACTGGACATCGGGACCCAGGTGTTTGGGCTCAAACGCCCCCTTAAAGCCAGGGCAGGCCTGGCGTTAGGGCCCAAACTCCCCCTAACGCCAGGGTCAGCCTGGCTTTAGGGGCCAAACGCCCCACTAATGCCAGGGACAACCCGACTTTAGGGGCCAAACGCCTGGCTAACGTCCGGGTGTTTCCTTTTCGATCTTAAGCGTATTTTTGATGTATTTGCATCCATTTAGCTCGGTTTTCATCTCCAATTCACCTACACAT
>ML386156.1:0-28014 GCA_005239525.1 Nicotiana knightiana
TAATCAATTCAGGCCAATTAACTTCTTAACCTAAGTTAAACTGATTCAATTTGATTAATTCAATTTAATCACCTAAAATCAGAAGCTTGATTAATTATTAAGATCAGGTTAACTAATTTGTTCTAGCTAATTAATCCTAACTAGTTGTTCTGGACATGTCTTAGGACTTAATTAATTTTTTTTTAAGAGACTATTAGACTAGGTTAATCTATTAAACAAATGATTGTGGGAAATTTTTGTTAACTAAATTAGTCTTGATAAGTCTAGGTTAAATCATGACCAAACATTGTTTTAGAACTGAGTTTTAGCCTAATTGGTTCATTAATTTCTCATTATTAACTGATTTCAACTTGTTGAGGATTTTGGTCGATTAATGAGAGTTAATTAAGTTGTTAAAATTAGTCAGTTTTCTTGTATTAAACATGTTTAAGTTTCACTTGACCCTAGGAGGAATCAGTTTGTTTGAGTTAATTGAATATGCCAATCTTAACCTAAAAGTTGAAATTTAAACTATGGTTAATTGGAAGTTAACATATAATTGAGACTAATCATAGGCATCAAAATCGAGGCCAAATCAAACGGCGACCTCAAACAATACACAAGCAGCAGAACTAATAGAGGTTGTTTTACTTACAAGCATTTCAACATATGAATTCAGGGATTTAATCAATGCACGTTTATTGACAGGATTCACCATCATAAAGATGTCTGAGAATTAGCAGAGAAAGGAAACTAAACACAAAAAAAAACCTAATGCTAATCTCGGTTATACAAACTACTAAACTTGAACAATAAATCATACACAAATAGTGATAAGACATAAGCTAAATACATTTGGGACTTTAAACTAAAAAAGAAAACATGAACTGGTACAGGAAAAAAAAAATCAGAAATAGTGATGTGATAAAGGAAAGAAGTGAGTAAATTACGGCCTATTCATGCTATTTATTAAGACATAACAGAAAAGAAGTGAAGGATACCAGTTTGACGGGTTTGGACAAACTACGGCGACTAGCCGGAGTTTGGCCGGACTACGGCGACCTCCAAAAGTGACCCTTACTCACATGAATCGACGACTCTCGTCGAGAACCATCGACTCATGTAAGTTTGAGTCACAGATTCGCTATGGATCATCTTCTACATGTTCTACGGTTTCGACCGTTTCCTAGATCCGAACTTACTCTTAACTGGGTGGTTATTTGGGGAAATTGATAGTGGGATGGGGTTAAGGGGAAAGAGAGGATTGTCTGGTGAAGTTTTGGTGCTATTTGGTTGGGCTCCGCCGCCGGTAGGCGATTTTCGGCTGGGGGAGCAAGGCGGAGGAAGGCGGAGACCGGCTGGTCTCTAGAGAGGTGAAAGACGGGGTGGAAAGAGGGTGTAGGGCTTCGAAGTGAACTGGGGGGTGGGGGGAAGCTTCGGACATTTATATGCTGGGAAATTAGGGAGTTCCCAGCCGTTAGATCAAAAGAGATCAACGGCTGGGATTTGTCATAATCTAAACGGGGTCGTTTTGGGATCAGGGGCTGGGGCAGGCCGGGTGTAAGGATTGGGCTGGGTTGAGCGAAGATGGCTTGGGCCTGGGCAATTTTGGCCCAGGTCTATTTAATTCATCCTACCAATTAGATTATCCTAAATTAAGACTAAACATGTAATAATTAGTTCTAACCCTAGTATTTGTTTAACTAATTAAAAATCATACCATTTTATTTACTCCTAGTTCAATTTCATAATTTTGTTAAAGGAAAAAGTAATTAAACCAAAAATTAAACATTAACCTATTTTATATCAGGTAACTTATATTTCGCTATTATTTAAATAATAATTAAGAGTTATGCACCTAATTAAATTATTTACATGTTTAGAAGACGAATCCCGGCCGCGTAATGTAGCAAAATAAATTCATAAACAGTGTTTAAAATTTAACAAAAATCCTTAAAACCAATTATTTTATTGAGATTTTTATAGGATTATATGATAAGTAAAATCACATGCTCACAAACAATAGAGAAAATTTCACTAGCAACCAGTGAGTCATATCAAAACATGGCACAGGAGTATACTATTTACAATATGAGACTGAGTAATAATTAATCTGATTATTTACAAAAGTTTCAGATTTTCTAGCCAAAATTTTTTATTTTTTTCATGTACACTTTGAACTGGTTCAATTAGATGATCATAAACATCTCTAACTCTAAAATGTTCCTTTAAAAATGCTCTCTACTCAATGATTTTGTAAATATGTCAGCAATCTGTTTATCAATAACACAAAACTCTATGGTGATCAATCCCTTCCCATAATTTTCCCTCAAAAAATGATGTCTAACATTTATGTGCTTTGTTCTTTTATGATGAACGAGGTTCTTTGTCATACTAATAGCACTAGTGTATCATAAAAGATAGGGATACATCCAACATCGATTCCAAAATCCATTAATCGCTGCTTAATCCATAATAGTTGAGCACAACATGAGGCTGCAACCACATACTCAGCTTCAGCAGTAGATAGGGCCACAAAATTCTGCTTTTTAGTTGACCAAGACACAAGGCATGAACCAAGAAATTGTGCCATACCTGAGGTGCTTTTTCTATCCACTAGAAAACCTGCATAGTCAATATCAGCATATCCCACAAGATTAAAGTTAGCACCTTTTGGATACCAAAGACAGAGATCAGTGGTGCCTTTTAGGTATCTCAAAATTCTCTTTACAACAGTTAAGTGGGATTCCTTTGGATTAGCCTGAAATCTTGCACAAAGTCCTACACTAAAAAATAATGTCAGGTCTACTAGCAGTGAAATACAACAATGAACCAATTATTCCCCTATACAACTTTTGATCAACAGATGAACCAGGTTCATCTATATCCAATTTTGTGGCTGTTGCAATAGGAGTGTCAATTTCTTTGGAATCTTCCATTTTAAACCTTTTAAGAAACTCTTTTACATACTTTTGCTGATGGATCATAGTTTCATTTGAATTTTGTTTAATTTGTAAGCTTAAAAAGAAATTAAGTTCACCCATCATGCTCATTTAAAACTCACTCCCCATTAGTTTAGTAAATTCTTTACTAAGCTTATCAGTAGTTTCTCCAAAAATTATGTCATCCACATATATCTGAAATACCAAGAGGTATTTACCTTTTATTTTCAAGAACAAAGTAACATCAATTTTACCTCTCTTATAGCCATGCTCAAGCAAGAACTTTGATATTATTTTATACCATGTTCTAGGAGCTTGCTTGAGTCCATACGGTGTTTGTCAAGTTTGTACACATGATCAGGATTCTCCTTGTTCTCAAACCCCGGAGGTTTCTTGACAAACACTTCTTCCTTTAGATAGCCATTTAGGAAAGCACTCTTTACATCTATCTGGTGAAACATGAATTCCATGTAAGAAGCAAAGGCTATGAGGAGTCTTACAGCTTCCAGCCTTGCCACTGGAGCAAAGGTTTCTTCATATTCTATGCCTTCCTCCTGACTATATCCTTGAACCACCAATCTTGCCTTGTTTGTAGTAACTGTTCCATTTTCATCAAGTTTGTTTCTGAAGACCCACTTAGTGCTAATTACCGATACATACAAGGGTCTTGGTACTAGATTCCACACTTGACTCCTTTGAAATTGGTTGAGTTCATCTTGCATTGTATTTACCCAATCTGCATCCTACAAAGCCTCAACAACATTTTTAGGTTCAATAAGAGATAAGAAAGCATCAAAAGCACACAGATTCTTTAAAAAAGATCTAGTTTTAATTCCAGAGGTTGGATCAATGATGACGTTCTTAATAGGATGAGAACTTTGATATCTGTAAGGTTTCACAACCAACTGGTTACTCCGTGATGTTCCTTCAATGCTTTGTTGTTGTGGAATAGGTTCATGCATAGGTTCCAATGAAGTTTGGGAATTATTTTGTTCTATTCCCCCTATCATGTTGCCGGGATGGATGAACCTGTTCCTTCTTCCAGTGTTGCTTCAGTCTGGGCTGTGATCTCATGTGAGTTTCTAGCTAGCCCAATTGCTTCCTCATCTTTTTCCTATCTCTCAGAAAGAATGTTAGTTTCATCAAAAACTACAAGTACAATTTCTTCAACACACATAGTTCTTTTGTTATAAACTTTATAAGCTTTACTATGTGAAGAATATCCCTAGAATACTCCCTTATCACTTCTGGGATCAAACTTACCTAGGGATTCTTTACCATTGTTGTGCACAAGCACTTGCAACCGAATGCCCTAAGGTGGGATATATTTGGCTTTCTCCCTTTAAGTAACTCATAGTGTGATGACCCAAAAGGTCGTCCCGTGTAATTTTATCTAAATCTGTGTTCCGAGGCCATGAAAGCCTCCTTATATCTTACCTCGATTTGCATGTACAGCCCGCGCGTATAGTCGGGAAGCCGTTATGTGAAAAACTGATAAAAATGATATTTTTGTGTTGAAATTCGAATAAAGTTGGCTTTGATCAACATTTTTGGTAAACAGACCTGGATCTGTGATTTGATGGTCTTGGAGGGTCCGTAGTAAAATATGGGACTTGGGCCTATGCCCGGAATCGAATTCCGAGGTCCCGAGTCCGAGAAATGAATTTTTGAAGAAAATTATTTTCTGAAAAATATAAAGGTTTTTGAAAATGAGATTTGATGTGAAACCTGTGAAACCGGGTCCGTATTATAGTTTCGGAGCTCGGAATAGGTTCAATATGTTTTATATGTGTTATCTGTAAAATTTGGTAAGAAACAGACTTAGTTTGACGTGATTCGGATCGAAAATGGAAAATTGAGAAGTTTTGGAAGCTTAAAGGAATTTCATTGATTTTGAGGTTTACTTCGACGTTTATGATGTTATTTTGGTGTTTTGATTACATGAATAAGTCCATGGGATGTTTTTGAGGTTGTGTGCATATTTGGTTTGGAGTCCCGAGGGCTCGGGTGAGTTTTGGATAGGCGTCGAGGTGATTTTTAGGCTTAAAAATCTGGTGTTGCACAGTTTGCTGGTGTCTGGTGTAATGTACGATGCGATCGCATAAGGTCCCCCGTGATCGCATAGCAAAGGATGGGAGAAGGGCTGGTCTTGCTCTACGCGAACGCAAGGAGCAGGGTGCGAACGCGGAGCTTTAGGGTCCTTGATCTACGAGAACGCACCCCATTTAGTCGCGATCGCATAGGCTTAGTGAGGGGCTGGGGCTGGGGCTGGGTAGCTAATTACACAGTGCAAATGCGACCCTTTAGTCGCGATCGCGGAGGGTAGTTTCCAATGTGTTGTGCGATCGCAGTAGCCATGTCGCGATCGTGTAAGCCATTTTCGCCAGTTCATCTTGGGCGATTTTTGCAAGAAAACTTCACCACAACTTCATAGGTATGTAAGCCTAGACTCATTTCCTTCAATATTTATCAACACCCTTTAGATTTCTAAACCTAAAACATGAGTTTAAGGGTAGAAAATTAGGGATTTGGGTCGAGTTAGGGATTTTTGATTATTTCACCTCATTTTGGAGTCGGATTTCAAAACAAATTATATTTTCGGGATTATGGGGGAATGGGTGATCGGGTTTTGGTCCGAACCTCGTGTTTGGATCAAGCAGGCCTGGGGTCGATTTTTGGAATTTTGGGAAGAACGTTGGGAATTCTATAATTAAGCTTGGGAATTGAATTGTTTAGCATTTATTGATATTGTTGAGTCGATTATGTATAGATACGATTGTTTCGGAGTCGAGTTTGAAAGGAAAAGCGGTGCTAGAGGCTTGATTTGGATTCTTGGAGTCGAGGTAAGTGTTTGGCCTAACCTTAGCTTGAAGTAATAGGTGTTGAGTCCTAATTGCTACGTGTTTATTCCATGTTCAATGTATAGGTGAGGTGACGAGTACCTATATGTTGTTTTCAAGCATGACCGTGAGTAGGAAATTTGCAATTATATGATATTTATTGGCTTTTACTATGTTTATGGGTTTAATATCAATTTGATAGCTATTCATTTGGTGGAAATTCTTGGTTATGAGTATTGTTGAGTAGTTGATCAGTTGGGGAACTTTATGTTGGATTATATACTTGTGTAGGATTGGTTATAGCTGTGTCTCTTGCTGGGACGGTATTATTCTTGTTGATTATTCTGTGCATTTAAGGTTTTTTATTGTTGATTTCATGCGAACTATTGTTTCATTTATTTATTGCACGAGGGGACATTCCTTGCCGAGTATTTGTGAGGTTATGCACGAGGGGACATTCCGTGCCGAGTGTTTATTTATTCATTTTATTGCACGAGGGGTCATTCCGTGCCTAGTGTTTGTGAGGTTATGCACGAGGGGAAATTCCGCACCGAGTGTTTGTGAGGTTATGCACGAGGGGACATTCCGCGCCGAGTGTTTTTGAGGTTATGCACGAGGGGACATTCCGTGCCGAGTGTTTATTTATTCATTTTATTGCAAGCGGGGACATTCCGTGCCGAGTGTTTGTGAGGTTATGCACGAGAGACATTCCGTCCTGATTGTTTATTTATTTATTGCACGAGGGGACATTCCGTGCCGAGTGTTTGTGAGGTTATGCACGAGGGGACATTCCGTGCCATTGTGTTTATTTATTGTTCAGAGTTGTCAAATTCCTGCTGTTATTTATACTTTCCAGTTGTTATCGCATTCTGTCATTTCAGTCAATTGTTGCCCCTTTTCCCCCAGCACGTTAGCTCCATTTTTTGTGCTTATCGGTTATTTCTTATCAATACTTCTTTATTACATTATTGAACTGTACATGTATTTGTTATTTGTCGTGTCCTAGCCTCGTCATTACTTCGCCGAGGTTAGGCTCGACACTTACTCAGTATATGGGGTCAGTTGTACTGATGCTACACCTGCACATCTTTATGTTGTGCGGATTACGGAGCCGGACTCAGTGGGCATTGATCGAGGGAGTATCCTTCAGTCCACCAGGCGACACTGAGGTAGTCCTGCAGGCGTCCGCAGGCCTTGGCGTCACCTCCTATCTCTCTTCTTTTCTTGTATTTATGTATTTTCGAGACAGTGGCACTTGTTCATTCAGACCTTTATTTGTAGCAATCATAGACAGTCCGTGAAATTGTGACACCAGATTTTTGGGAGTTGTTATTAAGGATTTTTTTGTAATACTGTTTAATTAAGCTGTTAGATTGCACTTCTTCCGCATTCTTATTTCTATTTGTTCTTGTATATCACTTTTTAAATGCTAAATAACAAAGGAATAAATTAGAATAACCAGTAACATTGGCTTGTCTAGCGGGTTCAACGTTAGACGCCATCACGGCCTGAAGGTGGGATTTCGGGTCGTGACAAGTTGGTATCAGAGCACTAGGTTGCCTAGGTATCACAATTCATGGACAAAGTTGGTAGAGTCTGCGGGATCGGTACGGAGATGTCTGTGCTTATCTCCCAGAGGCTGCAAAGTTAGGAATAACTTCACACTTCTTCTTCTTAGTCCTGCGGTTTGAATTCTAAATGCTAATTGATTTTCTATTCTATTCTCTCGCAGATGGCGAGAACGCGTGCTTCCTCATCTTCCGATCAGCAGCCCGATCCTCCTGTTGCAGCTCCTACGAGGGGCCGAGGCCGAGGCCGTACTAGAGGCCGAGGTAGAGCCAGGGCTCAGCCTTGAGCATCAGCCCCAGTAGAGGACCCACAGGTAGACTTTTCTGATGAGGTTCCTACTCAGACGGTTGCGGTCGGACCACCTCAGGTCCCAGAGGGGTTCATTGCCACCTCGGTTCTTCAAGACACTCTGGTCCGCTTACTGGGCCTTATGGAGGGCGTGGCTCAAGCCGGTCTCCTTCCTACTGCGCCAGCCGTCTCTCAGGATGGGGGAGGGACCCAGACTCCTGCTACCTGTACACCAGAGGAGCTAGCTCCTCAATTCTAGACTCCAGTACCTCAGACAACTGGAGTAGCTCAGCCAGGGATTGTGGCACCGGCAGTTGAGGGGGCAGCTATGTCTGCCGACGCTTTGTGGAGATTGGATTGGTTCACCAAGCTATTTCCTAATTCATTTACTGGTGCGCCATCAGAGGATCCCCAGGAATACTTGGACATGTGCTATGAGGTTCTTCGGAACATGGGTATCGTGGAGTCCAATGGAGTTGATTTTGCTACCTTCAGTCTTTTTGCTACCGCCAAGACTCGGTGGAGGGAGTACTGTTTGACCAGACCAGCTGGGTTTTCGCCTTTGACTTGGGCTTAGTTCTCCGAGTTATTCTTGGGGAAGTTTCTTCCAGTTACTCAGAGGGAGGATCTTCAGAGGCAGTTTGAGCGCCTCCAGCAGGGATCTATGACTGTTACACAGTATGAGACCAGGTTCATTACTCTGGCCCGACATGCTATCATGATACTCCCCATTGATCGCAAGAGGGCGAGGAGGTTTATTGAAGGTATAGCCCAGCCTATTAGACTCTAGATGGACAAAGAGTAGGTACCAATATTTCATTTCAGGAGGCAGCCAATGTGGCAAGACAGATTGAGATGGTCTTATCACAGAGCAGTGGTCAAGGGTCTGACAAGAGGCCTTGTCATTTTGGCCGATTCAGCAGCGCCTCATCTTGAGGCAGAGATTATTTTGGTAGAGGTCATCCTCCTAGACCATTCCAGTCAGCACTCCAGGTATCCCGCAGTGCACCACCATCTCCTATCAGTGCACTGCCGCTTCAGAGCTTCCAGAGTGATTATTCTGGTCGTCAGGGACAGTTTCAGGGACAGCATTCTCAGCGGCCGAGGTCTTAATTCACTTCTGGTGGTGTGGGGCACATTGCCAGGTTCTGCCATCAAGCTTCTAGTGGTTCTCAGTATTAGGGTTCTCGTTTTATGATTCCCGCAACAGGTTCATCCCCACCCCCTCATCCAGCTAGGGATAGAGGTCGAGGTGCCAGAGGTGGAGGCCAGACAGTTAAAGGTGGAGGACATGCCACAAGAGGTAGAGGTTAGCCCGCAGTGGGTAGACCTAGAGATGTTCAGGTTAGAGGGGCTCCGCCCTGATGCTATGCTATTCCTGCCAGGCCTGAGGCTGGGGCCTCTGATGCCGTCATTACAGGTATGGTTTCAGTTTGCAGCAGAGATGCTTCAGTTTTATTTGATCCGGGTTCTACATTCTCCTATGTGTCTTCATATTTTTCCCCTTATCTGAGCATGCCCCGTGATTCCCTAAGTACTGCTGTATATGTGTCTATCCCGGTGGGTGAATCTATTATGGTAGATCGAGTCTACCGTTCATGCTTAGTGGTTATTGGTGGTCTGGAGACTCATGTATATCTTTTGCTTCTTGATATGGTTGACTTCGATGTTAGTTTGAGATGGATTGGTTATCTCCTACCATGATATTCTAGACTGTCATGCCAAGACAGTGACATTGGCCTCGCCAGAAGTACCTTATTTGGAGTGGAGAGGGACTCCTAGTCATTCTTCCGGTAGAGTTATTTCATATATGAAGGCTCGGCGAATGGTCGAGAAGGGTTGTTTGGCATATTTGGCCTATGTTCATGATTCTAGTGCTGAGGTTCCTTATATGGATTCTGTGCCCATGGTTAGTGAGTTTCCAGAGGTATTCCCTGCTGACCTGTCGGGTATGCCACCCGACAGGGATATTGACTTTTGTATTGAGGTGGCTCCGGGCACTCTGCCCATTTCTACCCCGCCGTATTGTATGGCCCCGCCAGAGTTGAAGGATCAGCTGCAGGATTTGTTGGATAAAGGCTTCATCAAGCCTAGTGTTTCTCCTTGGGGTGCCCCAGTGTTGTTTGTTAAGCAGAAAGATGGCTCGATGAGGATATGTATTGACTACCGGCAGTTGAACAAGGTTACTGTTAAGAATAAGTATCCTTTGCCGTGGATTGATGATTTATTTTACCAACTTCAGGGTGCTTCAGTGTTTTCCAAGATAGACTTGAGATCTAGTTACCATCAGCTGAGGATTAGGGCGTCTAATGTCCCTAAGACAGCCTTTCGCGCTTGGTATGGGCATTATGAGTTCTTGGTGATGTAATTTGGGTTGAAAAATGCCCCCGCTACTTTTATGGAGTTGATGAACCGAGTGTTCAGGCCGTATTTGGATTCATTTGTTATAGTCTTCATTGATGATATTTTGATTTACTCCTGTAGCCTAGAGGAGCATGAGCAGCACCTTCGAGTCGTCCTCCAGACTCTGAAGGACAGTCATTTGTAGGCCAAATTTTCCAAGTGTGAGTTCTAGTTGAGTTTGGTTGCCTTTCTAGGCCATGTGGCATCATTAAAGTGTATTCAGGTGGATCCCAAGAAGATTTCAGCAGTCAGAGATTGGCCTAGGCCTACTTCAGCTACAGAGATTCGGAGTTTCTTTGGGCTTAGCAGGCTATTATTGCCGGTTTGTGGAGGGATTTTCATCTATTGCAGCCACGATGACCAAGTTGACCCAGAAGGGTGCCCCGTTCAGGAGGTCAGGTGAGTATGAGGCGAGCTGTCAGAAGCTCAAGACAGCATTGACCACGGCACCGGTGTTAGTTTATCCCACAGGTTTAGGACCATACGTGTATTGTGATGCTTCACAGGTTGGACTTGGTGCAGTGTTGATGCAGGATGACAAGGTTATAGCTTATGCTTCACGTTAGTTGAAGGTTCATGAGAAGAACTATCTAGTTTATGATTTGGAGTTAGCAGCCATTGTTCATGCGTTGAAGATTTGGATGCATTATCTGTATGGGGTGCCATGTGAGGTGTTCACGGATCATAAGAGTTTGCAGTATTTGTTCAGGCAGAAGGAGTTGAATATGAGGCAGAGGAGATGGTTAGAGCTATTGAAGGACTATGACATTACCATCTTATATCATCCGAGGAAGGCCAATGTGGTGGCCGATGCTTTGAGCTGGAAGTCAGCCAGTATGGGTAGTCTTGGTTATATATCGGTCGGGGAACGACCGCTTGCTTTAGATGCTCAGGCTTTGGCCAACCGGTTCATGGGATTGGAGGTTTCTGAGACTGGCAGTGTTTTGGCCCATACAGTGGCCCGTTCTTCATTATATGATCGTATCTGGGCCAGGCAGTGTGATGATCGCCATTTATGTGTTCTTAGAGATACGGTCCGGCACGGAGGTGACAAGCAGGTCACAGTTGATGATGAGGGAGTTTTGAGGATGCAGGGTTGTATCTGTGTACCTGATGTTGATGGAATTCGGGAGTTGATATTGTAGGAGGCCCATAGTTCCCGGTATTCCATTCATCCGGGCGCGCCGCAAAGATGTACCTAGACTTGCAACATCATTATTGGTGGCGGAGGATGAGGAAGGATATTGTAGCATATGTATCTCGTTGGTTGAACTGTTAGCAGGTTAAGTACGAACACCAGAGACCCGGTGGTTTGATGCAGCAGATTGAGCTTCCCGAGTGGAAGTGGGAGCGTATCACCATGGATTTCGTAGTTGGACTCCCACGGACTCAGAGGATGTTTGATGCGACGTGGGTCATTGTGGATAGGCTAACCAAGTCTGCACACTTCATTCATGTATCAGTTTCGTATTCTTCGGAGAAGTTGGCAAAGATCTAGATCAGGGAGATTGTTCGCTTGCATGGTGTGCCTGTGTCCATTATTTTTGATCGAGGTACTCAGTTTACCTCCCATTTCTGGAGAGTGTTTCAGCGTGAGTTGGGCACACGGGTTGATTTGAGCACATCATTTCATCCTCAGACGGACGGAAAATCCGAACGTACTATTCAGATTTTGGAGGATATGTTGCGAGCATGTGTCATTTATTTTGGAGGTTCATGGGACCAGTTCTTGACTTTAGCTGAGTTTGACTACAACAACAGCTATCAGTCAAGCATTCAGATGGCTCCGTATGAGGCGTTGTATGGTAGGCGGTGTCGGTCGCCAGTTGGGTGGTTCGAGCTGGGAGAGGCTAGATTGTTGGGTTCAGAGTTAGTCCAGGATGCCTTGGATAAGAGTGAAGATTATTCAGGATAGACTTCGTACAACCCAGTCCAGGCAGAAAAGTTATGCAGATCGCAGAGTTTGTGATTTGGCATTTATTATTGGAGACCGGGTATTTCTTCGAGTGTCGCCCATGAAGGGCGTGATGAGGTTCGGAAAGAAGGGCGCCCTAGGTACATTAGTCCATTTGAGATTTTGGACAAGGTGGGAGAGATGGCCTACATACTTGCTTTGCCACCTAGTTTATCAGTCGTGCACCCGGTGTTTCAAGTATCTATGCTTCAGAGGTATATTGCCGATCCCTCTCATGTACTTGACTTCAGCGGTGTCCAGTTGGACAAGGATTTGACTTATGAGGAGGAGCTGGTAGCCATATTAGCTCGGTAGGTTCGTCAGTTAAGATCGAAGAGTTATCCTTCGGTTTGTGTTCAGTGGGGAGGTCAGCCTATTGAGCCACCTACCTGGGGGTCCGAGCCCGATATGCGGAGCCGATATCCCCATCTTTTCCCCGATTCAGGTACAATTCTATGTCCGTTCGAGGACAAACGATTGTTTTAGAGTTGGAGATTGTGATGACCCAAAAGGTCTTCTCATGTAATTTTAGCTAAATCTGTGTTTTGAGGCCGTAAAAACCTCCTTATATCTCACCTCGATTTGTGTGTGCAACCCGGGTATATAGCCGGGAAGCTGTTATGTGAAAAACTAATAAAAATGATATTTCTGTGTTGAAATTCGAATAAAGTTGGCTTTGATCAACGTTTTTGGTAAACGGACCCAGATCCGTGATTTGACGGTCCCGGAGGGTCCGTAAGAAAATATGGGACTTGGGCGTATGCCCAGAATCGAATTTTGAGGTCCTGAGTCCGAGAAATGAATTTTTGAAGAAAATTATTTTCTGAAAAATATAAAGGTTTTTGAAAATGAGATTTTATGTGAAACCTGTGAAACCGGGCCCGTATTATGGTTCCGGAGCCCGGAACAGGTTCAATATGTTTTATATGTGTTATCTGTGAAATTTTATAAGAAACAGACTTAGTTTGACGTGATTCGGATCAAAAATGGAAAATTTAGAAGTTTTGGAAGCTTAAAGGAATTTCATTGATTTTGAGGTTTAATTCGATGTTTATGATATTATTTTTGTGTTTTAATTATGCGAATAAGTCCGTAGGATGTTTTTGAGGTTGTGCACATATTTGGTTTGGAGCCCCGAGGGCTCGGGTTTGTATTGGATAGATGTCGGGGTGATTTTTAGGCTTAAAAAATTGGTGTTGCACAGTTTTCTAGTGTAATGTACTATACGATCACATAAGGTCCCCCGCGATCGCATAGCACAGGCTGGGAGGAGGGCTGGTCTTGCTCTACGCGAACGCAAGTAGCTGGGTGCCCACGCGGAGCTTTAGGGTCCTTGCTCTACGCGAACGCACCCCATTTAGTCGCGATCACATAGGCTTAGTAAGGGGCTGAGGCTGGGTAGCTAATTACACAATTGCAAATGTGACCCCTTAGTTGCGATCGGGGAGGGTAGTGTCCAGTGTGCTGTGCAATCGCAGTAGCCCTGTCGCGATCACGTAAACCATTTTCGCCCAGTTATTCTTTTTGGTAAAAAACAGAACCCATTACGGGATTAGACCCAAATTTCATAATTTCTTCTTCTCCACTTCATCTTGGGCGATTTATGCAAGAAAACTTCACCACAACTTCATAGGTATGTAAGCCTAGACTCATTTCCATCAATATTTATTAACACCCATTAGATTTCTAGGCCTAAAACATGAGTTTAAGGGTAGAAAATTAGGGATTTGGGTAGAGTTAGGGATTTTTGATTATTTGGGAATTTGACCTCATTTTTGGGTCGGATTTCAAAACAAATTACATATTCGGGCTCGTGGGGGAATGGGTGATCGGGTTTTGGTCCGAACCTCGTGTTTGGATTAAGCGGGCCCGGGGTCGATTTTTGGAATTTGGGAAGAATGTTGGGGATTCTATAATTAAGCTTGGGAATTGAATTGTTTAGCTTTTATTGATATTATTGAGTCGATTATGTATAGATACAATTGTTTCGGAGTCGGGTTCGAAAGGAAAAGCGGTGCTAGAGGCTTGATTTGAATTCTTGGAGTCGAGGTAAGTGTTTGGCCTAACCTTAGCTTGAGGGAATAGGTGTTGAGTCCTAATTGCTACGTGTTTATTCCATGTTCAATGTATAGATGAGGTGACGAGTACCTATATGTTGTTGTCAAGCATGACCGTGAGTCGGAAGTTTGCAATTATATGATATTTATTGGCTTTTACTATGTTTATGGGTTTAATATCAATTTGATAGCTATTCACTTGGTGGAAATTCTTGGTTATGAGTATTGTTGAGTAGTTGATCGGTTGGGGAACTTTATGTTGGATTATATACATGCGTAGGATTGGTTATAGCTGTGTCCCTTGCCGGGATGGTATTATTCTTGTTGATTATTTCGTGCATTTAAGGTTTCTTATTGTTGATTTCATGCCAACTGTTGTTTCATTTATTTATTGCACGAGGGGACATTCTGTGCCGAGTGTTTGTGAGGTTATGCACGAGGGGACATTCCGCGCCGAGTGTTTATTTATTCATTTTATTGCAGGAGGGGACATTCTGTGCCGAGTGTTTATTTATTTATTACACGAGGGGACATTCCGTGCCGAGTGTTTGTGAGGTTATGCAAGAGGGGACATTCCGTGCCGAGTGTTTATTTATTTATTGCACGAGGGGACATTCCGTGCCGAGTTTTTGTGAGGTTATGCATGAGGGGACATTTTGTGCCGTTCTTTTTATTTATTGTTCAGAGTTGGTAAATTCTTGTTGTTATTTATACATTCCAGTTGTTATCGTATTCTTTCATTTTAATGAATTGTTGCCCCTTTTCCCCCAGCTTGTTAGCTCCATTTTTGTGATTATCGGTTATTTCTTGTCAATATTTCTTTATTACATTATTGAACTGTACAAGTATTGGTTATTTGTCGTGCCCTAGCCTCGTCACTACTTCGCCGAGGTTAGGCTCGGCACTTACTCAGTACATGGGGTCGGTTGTACTGATGCTACACCTGCACTTCTTTATGTTGTGCAGATTACGAAGCCGGACCCAGTGGGAATTGATCAAGGGAGTATCCTTCAGTCCACGAGGTGACACTGAGGTAGTCCTGTAGGCGTTCGCAGGCCTTGGCGTCACCTCCTATCTCTCTTCTTTTCCTGTCTTTATGTATTTCCGAGAGAATAACACTTGTTCATTCAGACCTTTATCTATAGAAATCATAGACAGTCTGTGAAATTGTGACACCAGATTTTTGGGAGTTGTTATTAAGGATTTTTTTGTAATACTGTTTAATTAAGCTGTTAGACTGCACTTCTTCCGCATTTGTATTTCTATTTGTTCTTGTATATCACTTTTTAAATGCTAAATAAAAAATGAATAAATTAGAATAACCAGTAATTTTGGCTTGTCTAGCGGGTTCAACATTAGATTCCATCATGGCCTGAAGGTGGGATTTCGGGTCGTGACACATAGGGAGTCTTCTCTACAAGAGGTCTTGTCATGCACCTATTTATGATATAACATGCAGTATTTACAGCTTCTGCTTAGAAGCTATGGTGTAGTTTACTAGAAAGAAGCATAGTCCTAGCCGTATATTCAAGTGTCCTATTCTTTATTTCAACCACTCCATGTTGTTGTGGAGTTTTAGGAGCAGAAAGATTATGATCTATGCCATGCTCATCATAAAATTCAGAAAATTTAGCATTTTCAAATGCAGTGCCATGATCAGACCTAATTGATGCAAGTTTATTTCCTAATTGTTTCTGAGTTTTTCTAACAAAAGAAGTGAATATGTTAAATGTTTCATCTTTAGATGTTAGAAACGAAGTACAGGTAAATCTAGAATAATCATCAACAAGCACCATCACTTATCTCTTACCACATCTGCTTAATGTTCTCATTGGACCGCAAAGATCCATATGAACCAGTTCCATCGTTCTGGTGGTACTTACCACTTTCTTTCTTTTAAAAGAGGATCTTACCTTCTTCCCCCTTGCACAAGACTTACAAACTTTGTCCTCCTTGAACTTAATGTTAGGAAATCCTATCACTAAATCCTTGGAGACTAATTTATTGAGTTGACTTAGACATGCATGTACAAGTCTCTTATGCCAAAAGAGGGGATCACTGTCCAACACTTAAGTAGGTTAGTTCATTTTCTGAAAGTGTGGACAGATCTATAATGTATATATTGTTTACTCATTTTCCCTGCAAAACAATCTTGTCAGTGGTAAGATTTATCACAAAATATTTTGTAGAGGTGAATACTACCAGGTTACCTCTATCACACAGCTGTGACACACTTATTAGGTTATATTTCAAGCCATCTATCAAGTAAACATTCTCAATGGAATGAGTGTCATTCTTACCTACCTTACCAACCCCAATGATTTCACCTTTCTTTCCATTCCAAAGGAGACATTTCCTCCTTCGAGGTCCTTAAGTGAAAGGAATTGGTCCTTGTTACCAGTCATGTGCTTTGAGCAGCCGTTATCCATGTACCATATTTGTTCCCTCCCCTTAATTTGAACCTACAAGATGAAATCAGGGGTTAGTCTTAGGAACCCAAACTATTTTGGGTCCCTTTCTATAAGAAAATGATGAATTAAATTCCTTTTAGCCTAACTTGGCAGTCAATTCTTCCTTTGAACAAAACTTTTGTTCTTTTGTCATGTGCTTTGAGCAGCCATTATCCATGTACCATATTTGGTCTCTCCCCTTCATTTGAACCTACAAAATGAAATCAGGGGTTAGTCTTAGGAACCCAAACTATTTTGGGTCCCTTTCTATAAGAAAAGGATGAATTAAATTCTTTTTAGCCTAACTTGGCAGTCAATTCTTCCTTTGAACAAAACTTTTGTTCTTTTGACTTGCTTTTTCTTTTGCATTACATTCACTTTTATAGTGATCAATCTTACCACAATGGGTACAAATTTTGTTCTCAGTAAGAGTGAGGTGCTTGCTTTTAGGATCCCACTTAGGCAGCTGATTCCCAAAGCCAAGTCCTCTTCTATTGCTACTATGATGTTCCTGTAGCCATGTCAAAGCATCGGAGGATATGTTCCATTTATAAGTTTTGTCTAGTTCATGCTTGACCTTGCCTAGTTCCTCCTTCAACACTCTTACCTGTTCATCCTTCCTATACAACTCTTCTTTTAGTTTACCTACATTTTCTTCTAAGGTGAGTTGAGAGCTGTCAACTGTCTTCTTACTGGTTCTTAGTTTCAGTTTTAAATTTTCATATTTTAACTCTAGGATATTTGCTTCAAATGTATGAACCTGGTTCTTCAGAGAAGTATTTTAACGCACAGTCTCACTGACTCTGAGTTCCAGGTTCTTACACTTTGCTTTTAAAATTACACAATCCTTAGACAGTTGTTCCTTTTGCTTGTTTATTACCTCAAAGTCATCAATAAAATCTAGCAGTAATTCAGAGAGTTTTATTTAGATAATAACTTAATCTTGTCTTTCAGATGAATTATACTTACCTCAGATTCCTCATGAGATTCCTCATCTGATTCGCCAATTTCCATAAGTGCTTGTTCATATCCATCTTCATCATCTGATTCCTCATCTGAACTTTCTCCCCAAGCAGCAACCATAACCTTTGTTGATCCTTTGTTCTTCTTGGGATGAACCTGTTCCTTCGTCTGGTTTCTTCGTTCAGATCTTTCCTTCCTCCATTCGATTTCCCATTGAGGACAGTTCTTGATGTGATGATCAGTCTTCCCACACTTGTAGCAGCCCTCATTTGTCATTTTTTCAGGTACCTTTGTCTTGTTGTAATTTCCACCTCTTGAGGAACCTTTTCCTCTCATTAGGTATTCTTGAAATCCTTGGTGACCATAGCCATTTCATCTTCCTCCAGATCAGCTCCTTCAATGATTCTGAGTGCCAGACTTCTTTCCTTCTTGAGCGCATCCATCTTCATGGTCTGCCTTCTAAGTTCGTAGGCAGTGAGATTTCCAATCAGCTCATCCAGTTTAAGAGTTGCAATGTTCTTAGATTCCTGAATAGCAGTGATCTTTCTTTCCCAAGAAACTAGCAGAACCCTTGTCAGAATCTTTTCAACTTTGTCTTCTTCAAGAAGAGTCCTTCCAAGAGACTTTAGTTCATTAGTCAGTGTGCTGAACCTTGTATACATCTCTTGAATGGTCTCTCCTTCCTTCATAGAAATTCTCATACTGAAAAGATAGTAGAGTACCTCTGGACCTCTTTACTTGAGGCGTTCCTTCATGAGCCACTTGCAAAGTGTTCCAAATTTCTTTAGCAGTGGTACAACTTTGAATTCTCATGTACTTGTCTAGACCAAGTCCACACACAAGCCACTTCTTGGCCTTAGCATTCTTCTCCCACTTTCTCAAATCCTCAGTAGTACAGTCAGCTCTTGTCTTTGGCACATCTACTCCTTCAGCATTCTTCTTCATGGTGGCCAAAGGACCATCCGTAATAATGTCCCATAGCTCGTAGTCTTCTCCGATTATATGGTCTCTCATCCTGTTCTTCCACCAGGAGTAGTATTGGCCATTGAAGAGTGAAGGCCTAGCAGTTGATTGTCCTTCCCAGTTCCCAGGTGGTGCACTCATCTTGATCTTCTCCTAAGGTGTTAGCCTCTTCAATGATAACTCGCTCTGATACCAATTGATGTTTTATACGTCAATACCACACAAGATAGGGGTGATTTGTATGGTGTCTGATTTTCGCGTGCACTTGTTATAGAAGGATCAGATTCTTCTGTGTTCCAACTCCTACTGTTTATGGAATAGTAAATACAGAAATTAAAGAACGCAGAGATTTTTACGTGAAAAACCTCTGGCTCAAAAGGTGAAAAAACCACGACCTACTTCCCAGTAGGATTTTCCCAAAACTCTTTACTAAATCAGTGAGCCAAAACAGCATTTACAAAAACTCTTTTGTAAACCTAGGATTACCTCTAATCCCTTGTAGCAAACTAGCCTCTAGCTATTTGCGACAAACTCCAAGTTAGTTATAACTTGAACACATAGTACCTATTACAGACGCTTCTAGATAAAGCTGAAAAGGTACAAGTTAAAACCATTTACTACAAATAAACTAGACTAAAAGACAACATTTGGAACTGATTTTTCTAGCAGGTTCAAGTAGCTTCAGATTCGCACACTCAAATTTCACACGAACTGCCTTCAAAATTGCCTCACTAATTTTTCTCTCAATTATTGCTTAGCTTCTGCTTTTGTGCGTGCCTGTACAATAAGAACAATCTGCAATATATATGATTAGTAGATAGGGAATTAACTAGAGTTCTAATGCTACTCTTCCTTGGTAGAAGAATTCTAGTTAATCTCAACTCCTTAAATCCTTCCTTATCTTAGATTCTGTTCTTACTGAATAAGGAGTCCTTCTCTTTTTTATTTTTGCAATCTTTTTGATCAAGAGATATCTCTGTTTTAGCAGATTTTGTTTATCTCCTGCATGTGCACCTCATCGTGCCTTTGACTCTGCTTGTGTCTATGTCTGCCAGTGATGGACCTGGTTCATTTCTGAGTTCCTTTGTCAATCTTCAAAACTACTCCCTCCGGTTCACAATAAGTGACCAGTTTCCTTTTTCATTTTGGTCCAAAATAAGTGTCTAGTTATGTAATCAAGAAAGAATTCAATTTGTTTTTACAAAATAACCCCTATATACATATCCCTAAAAAGTTTTCTTACTCCTCACATTTAATGTTTAATTAGGAATAGTTTAGTCATAGTAGGTATTTTTGTATAGAATTTAGTATTTTCTTAATGGGCGTGCTAAAAGCAAATTGGTCACGTACTGTGAACCGGAGGGAGTATTCAATTTCTTGGCCGAATGTCTTAAACCCTACTTTTCTAGACACTCATGAGTTGCCTTTGTTTGCCACACATCTTCCCTACCCTTTCTTACCACAATCTATATTAGATACAGATTGCAAGATCGTTTACATATGTAGGGAATCCAAATATACATTTGTTTCTCTATGAAATTTTACTAAAATAGTTAAGAAAAACATTGAACAACTTAAGGATAGCCCTAGTACTCCACTCGAACAAGTATTCGAAAATTTTTGTGAAGGAAAATTGTGATGACCCAAAAGGTCATCCCGTGTAATTTTAACTAAATCTGTGTTCCGAGGCCATGCAAGCCTCCCTATATGTCACCTCTATTTGTGTGCGCAGCCCGGGCGTATAGACGGGAAGCCGTTATGTGAAAATTGATAAAAATGATATTGTTTGTGTTGAAATTTGAATAAAGTTGACTTTGGTCAACATTTTTAGTAAACAGACCCGGACCTGTGATTTGACGGTCCCGGAGGGTCCGTAGGAAAATATGGGACTTGGGCGTATGCCCAAAATCAAATTCCGAGGTGCCAAGTCCGAGAAATGAATTTTTATAGAAAATTGTTTTCTGAAAAATATAAAGGTTTTGGAAAATGAAATTTGATGTGAAACCTGTGAAACCAGACCCGTATTATTGTTCCGGAGCCCGGAACAGGTTCAATATGTCTTATATGTGTTATCTGTGAAATTTGGTGAGAAACGGACTTGGTTTGACGTGATTCGGATCGAAAATGGAAAAATTAGACGTTTTTGAAGTTTAAAGGAATTTCATTGATTTTGAGGCTTAATTCGATGTTTATGATGTTATTTAGGTGTTTTGATTACTTGAATAAGTCCGTAGGATGTTTATGAGGTCGTGTTTGGTTTTGAGCCCCGAGGGCTTGGGTGAGTTTCGGGTAGGCGTCGGAGTGCATAAAGCCTTAGAAAATTTGGTATAATTGCTGTCATCTGGTGTCCAGGGATTTACCCTAGGCGAATGCACTCAAAGGGGTGCGAACGCACAGGGTTATAGATGTTAGGGGGGTCAGGGTCAAATTTATCCCATGCGAACGCACGAGATCCCATGCGAATGCATAGGGTAATCTTGAGAGGGGGTTGGGTAGTGTTGTGCGAACGCACCCAACCAGGTGCGAACGCATAGGGTTAGTAAGGGCTGGGGGCTGGGCAGCAAAACACACTGTGCGAACGCACTAGTGTGTATGCAATCGCGTGGGGTAGTCTAGGTTGACCTGTGCGAACGCTGTCCTCCTGCTGCAATCGCAATGCTTTAAATTTCCCAGCTATGTTTTTAAAACCAAAAACATAACCCATTACGGATAAACCCATCTTTTTCACAACTTCTTCTTCTCCACACCTCCTTGGGCGATCTTTGAAGGGAAACTTCACCATAGCTTCATAGGTAAGTGATCTTAACTTCATTTTCTTCCATTTTCATCAACATTTATTAGATTCTAGGCCTAAAGTCATGGAATTAAAGGTAGAAAATTGGGTTTTGGGTAGAGTTAGGGCTTCCCGAATTTTTGGGAATTTGACCTCGTTTTGGGGTCGGATTTCAAAACAAATTGTATATTCGGCCTCGTGGGGGAATGGGTGATTGGGTTTTGGTCCGAACCTCGTGTTTCGACCAAGCGAGCCCGGGTCGAATTTTGGAATTTTTGGAATAATGTTAGGAAATCTATATTTTAGCATTGGAATTGAATTATTTAGCATTTATTGATATTATTGAGTCGATTATTTATAGATACGATTGTTTTGGAGTCGGGTTCAAAAGGAAAAGCGGTGGTAGAGGCTTGATTTGCATTCTTGGGGCCGAGGTAAGTGTTTGGCCTAATCTTAGCTTGAGGGAATAGGTGTTGAGTCATATGTTCTACGTGTTGTCGCGCCCCCTTTTTCCTCGCGGAGATCGGGTTCATGACATTGGTTGGGACGACTTGTTCCTTTTGGGAAAGGGGTTTGCATATTTTGAAGATTCGCCACCTAACGATTTTGACGGTGCGTTAGGGCACCTAAGGGGTTCAATTACAACTACGTTGCTAACCAGAGACTTGGGTAAGGGCTTGAAATTATCCTAAGGGAAGGTGTTAGGCACCCCTCAGGATCGACAAGTGTGGTTCCCGGCCAAATGGTTTCGTGAATTTGTACAACTAGCAAATAACAAGTAAAGGCACAAATAAGAGCGGATTTAAATCTTAAGCGTGCAGATGTTTAGAAAATAGTAAAGAAGATTAGCTTTTAAAAAAAGAATTATGAGCTAGCATATAAAGGTGTCCTAGGTTTATAATAATATGGATCACATCAATGCAATACCCGGTAATCACTCCTCGAAGAGGGGCTACACGTGGTATTAGCGCACCGGTCATCATATCCATATTCTACCCACCCCGTGAAGGTAATTAAAGCGTGTGTTGGTCACGGACTCTATTGCGTGANCAAGAGGGGATTTAAGTCTTAAGCATGCAGATCTTTGAATAATAAAGGAGATTTAGACTTTGAAAAGGATTACGAGCTAAGCATATAAGAGGTGGCCTAGGTTTATAATAATATGGATCACATCAATGCAATACCCGGTAATCACTCCTCGAAGAGGGGCTACACGTGGTATTAGCACACCGGTCATCATATCCATATTCTACCCTTCCCACCCCGTAAAGGTTATTAAAGCGTGTGTTGGTCACAGATTCTATTGCGTGCTATTACCCGTCCCATCCTATCAGTGTTGGAGGAGGTTAGGACTACTATCCTAAAAGTAGGTACTGGGCAGACCCTCAGGTTTGAAGGGGTAAGATTCTAAGGCGACAAGCAAGGAACATATAGGACTATAGTCAGTGGGAAACACATAGTAGCATATAGGAGGCTCAGAGTTTTCCTCCGCAGATAATGCATATAATTAGCACGACTCAAACACATATAAGGGCAGTATTGTTAATTAAGATCCTAAAGCATGGTATCTAGGTGAATTCAGAGGATAAAAAGACAGGCAGACTTGTTTTATAACTCAAGGAATACATGCTCTTAATTAGTTTGCCTACTTATTTTTAAAGAAAGACCTATTAGTGTTAAGCAGCACACACAAGAAACACAAATTTCTAATTTTGAAAAAAAATTAGTTACCTAGGGCTTGCCTAGGCGAGGGCCGCATATATTAACATGATTATTAAAGGAACTGTTGCAAATTATTACTTAAACATGCTGTTCTAGTTTGTTCAGAATACAGAAGCATTACCAGTTCTTTTTAGAGAAAACTGAGTGGGGTTGTTATACCTTTTATACAGCAGTAATTAGACTAGATGTAGTTGAGCGATTAAGGCCCTATAACATGATATCTAATGCACAGATAGAGATGCAGAATGATGCGTATGAAGAATTCATAAGCATGATTTCTGAATGCTCGATATAATCATGGTTTCAGAAGATGCTAAAAATGATAATTTATTTTAATGTTGTTTAGCCTAAGACAATTAATTTCTAGGCGTACATGGAAGTTTGGAACATGACGGTAAAAAATACTATTTATTAGCAGGGTTTTTCTAAGTAAAAGTGAACATGCTGAAACAGTAGGCATGAGATCTAATAAACATGATTTCTAATGCATGAATTTTAACACATGAGCCTAAACATGATCTTTATTGCACAGATAGGAGATAAAATCAGACAGCATGGTTTGCATGAATTTTAACACAAGGGCCTAAACATGATCTCTGTTGCACAGATAGGAAATAAAGTCTAATAGCATGTTTCTATCCCTTTCATAACTAATGCATGTGTAGCTACCCCTCCCTTTTCACTATCCATCCCCTGGGTTGTTTACAGATTATTATAGGCCAGTGAATTATAAATTACACAGCCAAAGGAAAATAAGAAGTTACTTCTATAGGGAGCCTTCAATTAGGACCAGATCCTCCAAACCTCACTGCCTTATGGTATTGCGTAGCCTTTTCATAATCCGGATGTATCAAAGTTCCCTAAGGACCTCAAGGGCTCCCGGGCAGTGCTCACACCCAGACATAGCCAAAAGATTTATACATGTGCAGTGTGGAAGTGCCAGCCTTATGTGTCAGAGTTCAGAGGGTACTCAAACGGTTCCCAAATCAGTGCTCACACGAAGGGGGGTGAACTTAGACTTCTAAGAGTGTGTGGGAGTGCTTTTGTTTAAAAGGATTTAAGTAAGGAACAATTTGAGAAAGAGTAAGTGAGAAAACAATTTTTTGAAGAAGGAAATGGAAACTTAACATTACAAAGGACCAAGGATGGTCCAACAAACACAAACAGAGGTAATGGGATTAGGGAAAAATACAGAGCATGTAAGGGCATACATACAGCAGGCAGATAAGCACACATACATGCAATCAGGAAACTTCTAAAGGTCTAGAGGATCAGGTGGGTACAGTGCTAGGTCAGATTAACACCTAAGGCCATGGTTAAACTAATGTACAAGTCATAGGCATGTAAGAAGTAGGTGCTAAGTGTACAGAAACATGCTGGTCATAAACAGATAAAGCCTAATTTAAACATGCATAGGGGACTATAGGATCCTAGATATATGCTGAAAAATAAGTAAGCATGTTAGAAGCATGCTGAATCACAACAATAAGGAAACATGTTGGTTTGAAGACTGAAATATAAATTAGGACATACCAGTGAAGTGAAGAAAGTAATAACACAAACAGGAAAGTAGGAGAATGCACAATAGCTAGCCTTGGCTTGCAGCCGGCTGACCCAGAGTAGTAGTAATTAGCCAGAAGGAAGAGCAGAAAGTCTTTTGCATTGTGAGAGAGATTTTTTTTAACAGATTCGTTCGTGTGTCCATGTGTGTATGAATAGAGTATATATAGTTTTGAAAAGCAGGCAGAGGAAATAAGGTAAAAATAATAGTTCAACAGTAATTATAGAAATAATCATCAATTATGGTTAATTTAGTATACAGACTTCCTTTAGTTAAGGAATCATATCCAAACGGTTACAAGTAGTGGCAACAAAAGGAAAGGAATCAAGTAAAGTGTATATAATTATAGAAATAAGCACAATTAGGATCCAATCAATACAAGTATTCTCCACAATTAAGGAGTTACAGTTCAAACGGATACCACAGTACTAAAGAAGGAAAGAGAACTAATATGAAAAACTGATTTTAATAGTACAAAGAGTAGTAAAGAATAGGGTGTCACGACCCAAAATCTTTAAGGTCGTGATGGTGCCGGGCATCAATGTCAGGCAAGCCAAATCATTACTTAATTGAAATAACTTTCGGGTTTTAACATTTATGAAAACATTTCCTTTCACTTTATTACATATTAACCAAATAAAAATTTATTAGTTAAAAACAATGGTTTGAATACTACACTTTAGCAAATATATCCCAGAACCCGGTGTCACAAGTACATGAGCGATTTCAAAGAATTCAAATATCATTACAAGCCTGTCAAAAACACAACTGGACAAGGAAATTTAAATGAAATAGATACAGTATGAATGAGACTCTGTCAGCTGCGAATCGTCTCCGGATGATGCAGCTCGCCTAAGTCTCTGAATCCTCCACATTGCTATGAAAGTACCTGTGCAATAAAAATGCACAACAAGTGTAGCATGAGTACAAAAATAACGTGTACTCAGTAAGTGGCCCGCCTAACCTCAGAGAGGTAGTGACGAGAGGCCAACTTAGACACTTACTAAAGGTCAATTTAAAATATTTAAGAGTGACATTAAGCATGGTTTATAATAGGCAATTTATAAAACAAGATTTAAATACCTTTCAACTCCGTACACGTTTAACACTTTATGTCTTCGTCTTATTAACAATTAATAAACATGGTGATTTAATCAAATAATAAGAAATCGACGGGAAGGAACAACTTCTTCCAAAAGTCTTTTTAATAACTTTAAATCTCTGTCATTTCAATCGATAATTTAATATTTCAGGCCAGTAATCATGCAAAATATCATAGCAACTATGAAGCAAATATCATGCGTAGGCAATGTCGAGAGTCGAACGGCACGGACCAACAATAATAAATTGTGCACTGCCGAAGGGTCGATCGGCTTGAACCATAGATGCATCTATCTGCCCCGCTCACGAATCGATCATGCGACGCGGTTAAAATAATACAGCTAGCCTACTCGCGAATCATACCTGCGACTTAGGTACTCATATGAATACATACACAAATACAGGGTCTTCCTGCTCGTGAATCACTCAAGTGACTCATGCACCCAAAGTAAAAACATATCCACATAATAAATCTGTATTTTATCAAGAAAATAATTTTTCTCAGGAAAGTGGTAAAATCCTTATTAAAAGAAACATGAAGTATAGGTTTTGAAATCTTTGTTTTTGAAACTCATTTGTCAAGTTTAGTGATACTCCATGATACAACCCAGTCCAAGTACACATATCCACAGCGGAACCAATTCTCTTTCTAGAAGATTAACAATATGAATTCTAGCTTTCTTTTAGAAATTCAATTACGTTTTCGGTCATATTAGCAGTTTAATGTTACAGGTACACACATAAGGCATGCTAGTGGGTCCTAGGCTACTCGGACATGGCATAATAGTAGCTACGCACGGACTCCCGTCACCTCGTGCGTACGTAGCCCCCAAATATAATAGCATGTACTGAATTAATTCACCTAGGGGGATGATTCCCCCTCACAAAGTTAGAAAGGAGACTTACCTTGCTCCGAAATTCCCACACCGGCTTCCAAGCCTCTCCGATGACTCCAACGGACGCACAACGCTCCGAAACTACCACATAATGGCAAAGCAATGAGAATTTATCCTAATACTCACAAAAAATTCAGATTATATACTTTGCCAACCCCGCTCGGAGAAAAGACCAATATTCCCTCGGGCCCACGTGCTCGGGAATCCGAAATTCTTGAAGTTACATGCTACCCATAGCTCTACTAGTTCAATCAAGCAATTTACTCTACATTCCATACTCAAATTCGTGGATAAATTCCAAATTTACATATTCTAGGTTTCTTCAAAAATTTCCCAAATTTCCTACCAATTTTCATGTTAAAATCCATGCAAGATCACGTATTAACTTAGGAATGGGAAGAATTCACTTACCTAGTGATGCTTGCTGAAAATCCCCCTCTTGAGATCCCAAAATCGCCACACCAAAATGGGAGAAATGGCCAAAAATCCGTTCTTAAAACACCCCACTTCCTCCAGCGATTTTCGCACCTGCGGTGCAATAGCCGCTCTTGCGGAAATTCCATCGCAGGTGCGACTCTGACTAGCCTAGAAAATCCCGCTCCTGGGATTCCGCAAGTGCGACCAAACTCCCACACCTGCAGTCCCTCAGCTCTAGCCCTAATCTCGCACCTGCGGCCAAATCCTCGAAGGTGCGGATCACACCAGATGACAACAATCTTCACTTGTTCAAACTTTAATTCTCGATCCGTTAACCACCCGGAATCCACCCGAGGCCCCTGGGACCCTGCCCAATCATACGAACCTATCACAAAACATAACACGGACTTGCTCGAAGCCTCAAATCACATCAAACAACATTGAAATGATGAATCACTCTCCAATCCAAATCTTTAAGAACTTGAAATTCCAAACTTCCACATTCGATGCCGAAACTAGTCAAATCACACCTGATCGACCTCAAAATTTTCACACAAGTCATATTCAACATTACGGACCTGCTCCAACTTCCGGAATCGCATTCCGACCTCGATATCAAAACTTCCACTTCCGGTCGGATTTCTAAAAAAAACCTTCAAATTTCTATCTTTAGCCAAATGGCTTCAAAATAACCTACGGACATCCAAATTCACTTCCGATCACGCTCCCAATTCCAGAATCACCATACAGAGCTATTCCCAAACTCGGAATCCCAAACAGACATCACCCTCAATGATATGCACTTCAAGCCCAAATTCATGAAATCCTTCTAAAAAGCTAACTACCACAATATACGCCGAAGCGCTCCCGGGTTATCCAAACCCCGAGCCGGACATACACCCAAGTCCGAAATCATCATACGAACCTGCTGGAACCTTCAAATCTTGATTCTACCCATAGCTCTACTAGTTCAATCAAGCAATTTACTCTACATTCCATACTCAAATTCGTGGATAAATTCCAAATTTACATATTCTAGGTTTCTTCAAAAATTTCCCAAATTTCCTACCACTTTCTTGAAGTTACATGCTACCCATAGCTCTACTAGTTCAATCAAGCAATTTACTCTACATTCC
>ML386157.1:0-46037 GCA_005239525.1 Nicotiana knightiana
ATCACGTATTTTGATGATATTTGAAAGAGCAGTACTTGGGAAAATATATTTTGAACATCACGTTTTGATGATATTTGAAAGAGCGGTATTTGGGAAAGTATATTTGAATACCAGGTATTTTGAAGAGACTATGTTTTTAAGATTTCTCTTATT
The DNA here is from genome assembly GCA_005239525.1 of Nicotiana knightiana. Lineage (NCBI taxonomy): Eukaryota > Viridiplantae > Streptophyta > Magnoliopsida > Solanales > Solanaceae > Nicotiana > Nicotiana knightiana. The sequence continues at coordinate 154 of ML386157.1, forward strand.
AAAAATATATAAATATGCATTCCGAGAAAGCATGTTTCAAAGAAGAAATTTCTCGATTTCGAAATGATTATATCTTTAAAGCTTTCAAAATAAACTCACGATTTAAAGGTTTTCACTTAAAGGTTGACCAGTTTTATTGAGTTTATTGGCTAAGGCCTGCCGCAGATAAATTGATGTAGTGCTGAGTTGCTAGTGTTTTTATTGGGTTGTGATTCCCGCCATTTGGATCGCAATCTTTCCATTCTCTTTGCGTATTTCTATTATGTTGTCTGTTGATCTTAATTATTGAATTTCATGTCGTATTATTCTATTGTTGATATTGTGTACTGGAACACTTACTGTGTGATGCCCCAAAAGGTCATCCCGTATAATCTATCTAATTCTGTGTTCCGAGGTTGTGAAAACCTCATTCTATCTCAACTCGATTTGCGTGCGCAGCCCGGGCGTGTAACCGGGAAGCCTTTATGTGAAAAATTGATTAAGATGATAATTTTGTATTGAAAATTTGAATAAAGTTGACTTCAGTCAATGTTTTTAGTAAATGGACTCGGACCCGTGATTTGACGGTCCCGGAGGGTCCGTAGAAAATATGGGACTTGGGCATATACCCGGAATCGAATTCCGAGGTCCCAAGCCCGAGAAATGAATTTTTAAAGAAAATTGTTTTCTGAAAAATATAAAGGTTTTTTAAATTGAAATTTGAGGTAAAACCTGTGATATCGGGCCCGTATTATGGTTCCAAAGCCCGGTACAGGTTTGATATGATTTATATGTGTTATCTGTGAAGTCTGGAAATAAATGGACTTCTTTTGGCGTGATTCGGACCTTAAATGCAAATTTGAAGTTGTTGAGAATTTTTATAGATTTTGAGGTTTGATTCGATGTTTATGATGTTATTTGGGTGGTTTAATTACTTGAATAAGTCCGTAGGATGTTTATGAGGTTGTGTGTGTATATGGATTTGAGCCCCAAGGGCTCGGGTGAGTTTCGGGTAGGTGTCGGAGTGAAAAACTTAGGAAAAATCTGGTGTAAAATGAGTTTTCTGCTATCTAGTGTTCTCTTCTATGCGATCGCATAGACACATCTGCGATCGCATACGGTAAAATGGACCAGCCCAATTTTTCCTTCAATACGATTGCATTTCATGATACGCGATCGCATAGTACATCGTTTGGCAACAGAAAATTCCTACTATGCGATCGCGCAATGGTCCTCGCGAACGCACTGTGCAAATCCTTGGCAGTGGCTCTTTCCCTTATATGCGATCGCATATTTATCTCCGCGATCGCATAGCACCTTTTGGCCAGTAGTATTTTTTCTCCTATGCGATCGCATCTCTATGTCCGCGATCGCAGTGCACAAATAACTGGGCAGGCAGATTATATTCCAAAAATCGAGGGTTTCACCATTTTAAACATATTTTGAATTCTAGAGCTAGGTTTTGGGCGATTCCTTGAGGGATTTTCACACAAATCGAATCGGTAAGTGTTCTTCCACTAGAATTAAATATATTTCATGAATTAGTTCTTGTTTGTATCATTTAATTTGTGTTTTGGGTTGAGGGGATTGTGGATTTTGAAAGAAAACTTCAAAAATGAAAATTCATGATTTGAATGACCAAATGTTCTCGGAATTGGATAAATTTAGTATGGGTGAACTCGTATCGGAATGGGTAATCGGAATTTGTAAAATTTGTCGGGTTCCNAAATTGATGTAGTGCTGAGTTGCTAGTGTTTTTATTGGGTTGTGATTCCCGCCATTTGGATCGCAATCTTTCCATTCTCTTTGCGTATTTCTATTATGTTGTCTGTTGATCTTAATTATTGAATTTCATGTCGTATTATTCTATTGTTGATATTGTGTACTGGAACACTTACTGTGTGATGCCCCAAAAGGTCATCCCGTATAATCTATCTAATTCTGTGTTCCGAGGTTGTGAAAACCTCATTCTATCTCAACTCGATTTGCGTGCGCAGCCCGGGCGTGTAACCGGGAAGCCTTTATGTGAAAAATTGATTAAGATGATAATTTTGTATTGAAAATTTGAATAAAGTTGACTTCAGTCAATGTTTTTAGTAAATGGACTCGGACCCGTGATTTGACGGTCCCGGAGGGTCCGTAGAAAATATGGGACTTGGGCATATACCCGGAATCGAATTCCGAGGTCCCAAGCCCGAGAAATGAATTTTTAAAGAAAATTGTTTTCTGAAAAATATAAAGGTTTTTTAAATTGAAATTTGAGGTAAAACCTGTGATATCGGGCCCGTATTATGGTTCCAAAGCCCGGTACAGGTTTGATATGATTTATATGTGTTATCTGTGAAGTCTGGAAATAAATGGACTTCTTTTGGCGTGATTCGGACCTTAAATGCAAATTTGAAGTTGTTGAGAATTTTTATAGATTTTGAGGTTTGATTCGATGTTTATGATGTTATTTGGGTGGTTTAATTACTTGAATAAGTCCGTAGGATGTTTATGAGGTTGTGTGTGTATATGGATTTGAGCCCCAAGGGCTCGGGTGAGTTTCGGGTAGGTGTCGGAGTGAAAAACTTAGGAAAAATCTGGTGTAAAATGAGTTTTCTGCTATCTAGTGTTCTCTTCTATGCGATCGCATAGACACATCTGCGATCGCATACGGTAAAATGGACCAGCCCAATTTTTCCTTCAATACGATTGCATTTCATGATACGCGATCGCATAGTACATCGTTTGGCAACAGAAAATTCCTACTATGCGATCGCGCAATGGTCCTCGCGAACGCACTGTGCAAATCCTTGGCAGTGGCTCTTTCCCTTATATGCGATCGCATATTTATCTCCGCGATCGCATAGCACCTTTTGGCCAGTAGTATTTTTTCTCCTATGCGATCGCATCTCTATGTCCGCGATCGCAGTGCACAAATAACTGGGCAGGCAGATTATATTCCAAAAATCGAGGGTTTCACCATTTTAAACATATTTTGAATTCTAGAGCTAGGTTTTGGGCGATTCCTTGAGGGATTTTCACACAAATCGAATCGGTAAGTGTTCTTCCACTAGAATTAAATATATTTCATGAATTAGTTCTTGTTTGTATCATTTAATTTGTGTTTTGGGTTGAGGGGATTGTGGATTTTGAAAGAAAACTTCAAAAATGAAAATTCATGATTTGAATGACCAAATGTTCTCGGAATTGGATAAATTTAGTATGGGTGAACTCGTATCAGAATGGGTAATCGGAATTTGTAAAATTTATCAGGTTCCGAGGTGCGGGCCCGGGGGTGGACTTTTGGGTCGATTTTTATAAATTTGCAAAGATTGAAACTTTATTTTTCTGAATCGTTCCTTATACGTTTTATATGTATTTTTAAGTTGTTTTAATTGATTTTTAGTCGTCCGGAGGCCTTCCTGCCCGAGAAGTCTATTTTTGAGTACCGGGTTGTCGTCTTTGAGGTAAGTATCTTTCCTAACCTTGTGTGGGGGAACTACCCCTTAGGATTGAGTCTTCTATGTTGATTGTAGTCCGCGTACGCGAGGTGACGAGTGTGTACTTGAACTTGTTTGCAAATAGATTGCCCTTTTAGGGATTTTGGGTCCTTATGCTCCCAGTATATGAATTGAACTTGTTATATCTGAATTCCTGGTTCTAGTCTCAACTCTTCCTATTCAAATTATAAATACTTGCGTAGCATTCCTTGCTTCTTATATGATCTTAATTGACTTAGATGAAGACATTGTTTTTCCTACCGTCATGCTATGTCTTCCTTCATATGCTGCCTATGCGACTAGAACTCGTATAATCTCGCTCTATAAATGTCTAACAAGAAATTGGAATATCTATACGTTGGTCAAGCATGCCCGTGAGTCGTACCTTGTGACTTAAATGATTTTCCTCTTAAGTATTACTTGGGTCTAATTGATGAGCGCCCGTGTTGGTAGTATTCTTAGATGTTTCCTATTTACTGAGAATTTGTTCAAACTGAGTTTATTCAGTGAAGCTAATTATCTAAGTGAGATTGGTTATAGTTGAATCCCTTGCCGGGATGATTTGGTTTCTTGGTTGTGAACTTGAATATGTAGAATCGTTGCCATATTTGCCTTGTCTTCCCCTCGTTATGTTGTTCTCTCTTTGTGCTTGGCAATCCTCTCAGTGGCTAGTTCTTATGAGCTAGTTGTTACCACTTTTGTGATTTAAGTCTTTGTATTGATTAGCTCATCGCACTTTGTATTCGGCCTTGTTTGCTTTCGCGCCGGTTATGGCAATATATGTTATTTGTGTCGCATTCTGGTTGTTTTCCTCAGTGGCCGCATTACAAATTTAAATTGGGACTACGGACAGAGATCCGGGAGCTTTCCCCATGTACTGCATATTTTAATTGTGACTACGGACAGAGATCCGGGAGCTTTCCTCCTGTACTGCACTGCATATTTAAATTGGGACTACGGACAGAGATCCCGGAGCTTTCCCCATGTACTGCATCACATATTTAAATTGGGACTACGGACAGAGATTCGGGAGCTTTCCCCCTATACTGCATTTCATATTTAAATTGGGACTACAGACAGAGATCCGGGAGCTTTCCCCCTGTACTGCATTGCGTGACAAATTCGGAGTTGCGGACTAAGCTCTGATAGTTTTATGATTGAGGAGAATTGGATCGAAAGATATGAATATGTATATTGAAAAGTATATTTGAAAAGCATTTGTCTTGCAGAATAATGATATTTGAAAGAGCAGTACTTGGGAAAATATATTGTGAACATCAAGTATTTTGATGTTATTTAAAAGAGCAGCACTTGGGAAAATATATTTTGAACATCACGTATTTTGATGTTATTTGAAAGAGCAGTACTTGGGAAAATATATTTTGAACATCACGTATTTTGATGATATTTGAAAGAGCAATATTTGGAAAAGTATATTTGAATACCAGGTATTTTGAAGAGACTATGTTTTTAAGATTTCTCTTATTAAAAATATAGAAATATGCATTCTGAGAAAGTATGTTTCAAAGAAGAAATTTCTCGATTTCGAAATGATTATATCTTTAAAGCTTTCAAAATAAACTCACGATTTAAAGGTTTTCACTTGAAGGTTGACCAGTTTATTGAGTTTATTGGCTAAGGCCTGCAGCAGATAAATTGATGCAGTGCTGAGTTGCTAGTGTTTTATTGGGTTGTGATTCTCGCCATTTGGATCGCATTCTTCCTATTCTCTTTGTGTATTTCTATTATGCTATCTGTTGATCGTAATTATTGAATTTCTTGTCGTATTATTCGATCGTAACGTTAATTATATTGAAAAAATTTTAGATAGATATTATGTTTCGGTCTTTTATGCATTTATGCCTTTTTACTTATTAGACCAGTGGTGTCTTGACTAGTCCTCGTCACTATTTCACCAAGGTTAGTCTTGATACTTATTGTGCACCGTTGTGGTGTGCTCATACTACACTTCTTCATATTTTTGTGTGCAGCTTCAGGTTATTGTTGTTGGTAGCAGTGCAGATCATTGTTGAGGAGACTCAAGGTAACCTGCTGCTACGTTTGCAGGCTTCGGAGTCACCTTCCTATTTATTCTATTCAACTGTACTTACTTATTCCTAGACAGTTGTATTTAGATTTGATAGAAAGATTTCATAGAGCTTATGAATTGTATTTATCGGGTTTTGGAAAATTGTGAACTCTGTCAAGAATTCTATTTCGAAATTTTTAAAATTCCTTTATTATTGTTGTTGTTCAGTGGAAATTTCAGGCTTACCTAGTCCCTAAGACTAGGTGCCATCACGATACCCAACGGAGGGAAATTTGGGTCGTGACAAGTTGGTATCAGAGCTCTAGATTCGTAGGTGCTACGAGTCATAAGCGGGTTTGGTAGAGTCTTCCGCATCGGTACGGAGACGTCGGTACTTATCTTCGAGAGGCTACGGATCTATTAAGACAATTTCACTTCCTTCCTTCCTATCGTGCGAGTTCATTGATCTTGAAGTTTGAAATTATCGTTCCATTCTCTCACCGATGGTGAGGACAAGAACGGCGATTCCGGATGATGTTAACCCAAAGGAAATGTCACAAGGGTTAGAGACAGAGGCCAACGGGGAGCACGTGCCGCAGTTAAGATGCCTACCAGAGCAGCCGTTGATGAGTCACCAGTAGTTCTAGTTGGGGGACAGGTACTAGGGGTGCCTGTTTCTCCCCCGGACATCAGAAGACCGGAGCGCAGTTTTGAGTACAATTGGAACATCGGCTCAGGCAGGTTGATTCTAGTGCACCAGTTGCTTCACAGATCAGGGGAGGAGTTCAGACTCCCACCATCTACACTCCAGAGCAGCGAGATCATATTGGTCAAGTTCCAGTTGTCATGGTAGCACGACATGTGGTTTCAGTTCAGCCCGTGGTTAGGACAGCAACATCGGAGGTAGAGCACCTTGGGATTTAGAGGTACTGGAAGTACCACCCTTCTATCTTTCAGTGGATTGGCGGCGGGTAATGCCCAGGGTTTTCTGGAGGAGTGTCACCTTATTCTTCGTACTTCGGGTATTGTGGAGACGAGCGCGATTGCTTTTGTCACGTCTCCGGTCCAGAGTAGTGGATTGATCAGTGGTGGCCGCATATGAATTGGGGTAGCCTGGCCGAGTTAGCTTTATTAGCATGGGTTCAGTTTTTGAAGATGTTTTAAGGGAGGTTGCACCTCAGTTCCGTCGGGACGTACAGCGCACGGAGTTTGAGCAGTTGCGTCAGGGTGCTATGTCACCATTAGAGTACTCCATCAAATTGAGTGAGTTGGCCAGATATACACCTCACTTGGTTGGTTCAGTTAGGAGGCGAGTTCGTAGATTCATTGAGGGTCAACCAGTTCAGTTGCATTACCAGCTTCGCATGGGAGCGTTTCAGATACTCATAGGTCTCAGAGGATCTGTATCGTATGTTTTCCGTAGCCACATCGGCAGAGAGATTGTTTTCAGTGTGGAGATGTTAGCCACAGGGTGAGAGATTGTCTCAGGATTCAGGTGGGAGAGTTATGGCAGGGTGTTCAGGTGGATAGAAGGCGACTAAGAGGGGGAGGCCCGACCCGTTGATGTGTTGCATATAGTAGGCTAGAGGTCGTCATGTCAGATATCATCACCCAGGTATGGCTTGATGTGCTAAAGTGGGGTACCATTGTATTTCACTATAGTCCTATTGGTCAGGACGAGTTCCCATTATTTGTTGTCTCATTTATGAGTGAGTTTCATGTATTGCACTCTATTTTTGTGCTTTCTCCTGTTGGGAGATTCTATGAGTAGTAGACGCGTCTATCATTGTTTTATTCATCCTTGCTAGTGGTGAAACTGGAAGTGAGTCCATGTCGTCCTTCGTGGTAAGCTTTATATTATTCTCCTGAGTATTTTGTTTTTGAGCTGTGATTTGATACTCCATTGAGATGTGAGTAAGTGAGCGTTATGATTTTGTTAGCCGCGGTGAATTAGCGGGAGATCACTATCGGTATTATATATATTCGACATCTGTCGTAGAGTGAGGGCAAGACCCTCATGATTCGTTTTGATTTGATATGTTTGAACCGGTCTGAGTACTGCGGTGGAATTTTTATCAGGATGGGATCCTTGTGATTTGTTCGTATGCTTTGCTTCTTCCTTGTTATATAGATTTTGGTAAGTCAGTACTGATAGAGAGTTATGCATATGGGCTTGTTTGATAGTACCTTTATATGCTTCTATCTTTCATACTCAGTCATTTCGTTATGTGCTTCTTTAGTTCAGTTTGCGGGATGTGTGCCCGGTGGTGTTAGTTGTGACTCGGTGATTCAGATGTCTACTGATGTGGTCTTCGTGGTTATTGCATCATTATCGGTATTATTGGATTTGGAAACAGAGTTCTTCCATGTGTGGGGCTACTTGCCAATGTTGAGTTGATTTTGGGTAGTTATGGTGTTCAAAAGTGTTATTGAGCCTATGTGTGATGTGCTATGTTGTGTGATCATGCCCTATAGGCGTAGAATTGAGTTGATACAGCTGGTTGAGGCTAATTCCGGACATGGATTTAGAATTGGGTCTTTTGGAAATGAATAGAAAGTGAGGAATTTAGGTATGAGGGTTATCGATGATGATGAGAAGGTTATATGGCAGTTGTGATGGTGTCATCAGGCTTATGTAGGTTGGGATGACGTGGGATCACCCGCGGGTGTGTGTTGGAAATGCGCAATCAGTGATTGGATGAGTTCAAAGTGAATCTTAGCACGTTCGAGGAAAAACGTTTGTTTAAGAGGGGGAGATTGTGATGACCCAAAAGGTCATCCCATATATTCTATCTAATTCTGTGTTCTGAGGTCGTGAAAACCTTATTCTATCTCACCTCGATTTGTGTGCACAGCCCGGGTGTGTAGCGGGGAAGCCTTTATGTGAAAAATTGATAAAAATGATAATTTTGTATTGGAAATTTGAATAAAGTTGACTTTAGTCAGCGTTTTTGGTAAACGGACCCGGACCCGTGATCTGACGGTCCCGGAGGGTCCGTAGAAAATATGGGACTTGGGCGTATACCCGAAATCGAATTCCGAGGTCCCAAGCCCGAGAAATAAATTTTTAAAGAAAATTATTTTCTGAAAAATATAAAGGTTTTTGAAAATGAAATTGTAGGTGAAACCTGTGATATCGGGCCCGTATTATGGTTCCGAAGCCCGGTACAGGTTCGATATGATTTATATGTGTTATCTGTGAAGTTTGGAAATAAACTGACTTCTTTTGGCGTGATTTGGACCTTAAATGCAAATTTTAAGTTTATGAAGTTTTTGAGAATTTCTATAGATTTTGAGGTTTGATTCGATGTTTATGATGTTATTTGGGTGGTTTAATTACTTGAATAAGTCTGTGGGATAATTGTGAGGTTGTGTGTGTATATGGCTTTGAGCCCCGAGGGCTCAGGTGAGTTTCGGGTAGGTGTCGGAGTGGAAAACTTAGAAAAAATCTGGTGTAAAATGAGTTTTCTGCTATCTGGTGTTCTCTTCTATGCGATCGCATAGACACATCCGCGATCGCATAGTGTAAAATTGACCAGCCCAATTTTTCCTTCAATGCGATCGCATTTCATGATACGCGATCGCATAGTGCATCATTTGGCAACAGAAAATTCCTACTCTGCGATCGCGCAGTGGTCCTCGCGAATGCACTGTGCAAATCCTTGGCAGTGGCTCTTTGCCTTATATGAGATCGCATAACACCTTTTGGCCAGTAGTATTTTTTCTCCTATGCGATCGCATCTCTGTGTCCGCGATCGCAGTGCACAAATAACTGGGCAAGCAGATTATATTCCAAAAATCGGGGGTTTCACCATTTTAAACATATTTTGACTTCTAGAGCTAGGTTTTGGGCGATTCCTTGAGGGATTTTCACACAAATCGAATGAGTACGTGTTCTTCCACTAGAATTAAATATATTTCATGAAGTAGTTCTTGTTTGTATCATTTAATTTTTGTTTTGGGTTGAGGGGATTGTGGGTTTTGAAAGAAAACTTCAAAAATGAAAATTCATGATTTGAATGACCAAATGTTATCGGAAATGGATAAATTTAGTATAGGTGAACTGTCACGCCCCGAATTCCCACCATCGGGCCGTTATGGCGTCTAACGTTGAACCCGCTAGACAAGCCAATGTACATAGATAAACTAGCATATTAACACCACTTTAATAGGATAAACTAAACAGTTCACAGTTTAACAGCGGAAATAAATATGGTCTCAAACTAAATAAGGATATCAAAATACGACAACGCGTAAAGTTTCCCAAAAACCTAGATTCACAAACTCACGAACTATCTATAAGAGTGCTAAATACAAGTCTTGAAGGAAATACATGTCTGCCTCTAAAGCTAGAGGAAAAATAAGACAGAATCGAAGACAAAAGGGATGGAAGATATGCCAAAACCCACGAACGACAGCGGGTATACCTTGAAGCCTCTAGGATAAGCTGGAAGACATTCCCACTAATGATGTCCTCCAGGTCCGGCTGCGTAATCTGCACAACATAAGAAGTGCAGGTGTAGCATCAGTACAACCGACCCCATGTACTGGTAAGTGCCTAGCCTAACCTCGGCGAAGTAGTGACGAGGCTAGAACCAGACTACCAAATAAACCTGTGCAGTTCAAATAAATAGATATACGTATATACAACGGATAAGAAATATAGGGAGAAGCAACTAATAAAGGAAGGGGAACATGCTGTGGGGAGATAACAGTTTCATATAAGAAATCTCAATAAGGAAAATAACAACAAAGCCAGCATATCAATAAGGACAAGAAATCACAAACTTGCATGGCATCACCCTTCGTGCTTTTACTCTCGTCCTCACTATGCAATGTATAATGTAAATAATGTAAATCATGGTACGGCATCACCCTTAGTGCTTTTACTCTCTTTCCTCACTGTATAATCAATGAATATCGGTACGGCATGGTACATCGTACGGCACGGCATCACCCTTCGTGCTTTACACTCTTTCCTCACAATGCCAAACAATGCACGGCATCACCCTTCTTGTTTTAGCACTCTTCCTCACCCAAACATCAATCACAAACAAGGGCAAGGGAGTAAACAGAATAGAAATAGTAACCCCGACAAGGGGACAATATCAAACAATGCACAGCATCACCCTTCGTGCTTTAACACTCTTCCTCACAATATCAAACAGTGCACGGCATCACCCTTCGTGTTTTAACACTCTTTCTCAAAATATCAAACATTGCACGGCATCACCCTTCGTGCTTTAACACTCTTCCTCACCCAAACAGCAATCACAAACAAGGACAAGGGAGTAAGCAGGATAAAATAGAAATCCCGGCAAGGGAACATCAACTAAACAATTAAATCCTGGCAAGGGAACATAAATTAAACAATTAAATCCCGGTAAGGGAACATCAATTAAACAATTAAATCCCAGCAAGGGAACAATAACAGTAATCTCAACATCCCACTAAGGGAGACAATATCAAAAGCAACAATGACCCGGCAAGGGTATTAGTAGCTCTTTCTCTTTCCTTCTCTTCATTTAATAATTTACTCTATTACTTGAGTCGATGCTCCAAAGGATACAATTATTTCATATACCTTCATCGTTCGAGTTACTAGTTGATCCAATGCTCCAACAGAGTTTAAAGGTCACAATTCTCTTCACATATTCTTCACAGCATATAGAAATCATCAATTAAACATGGAAATTACCACAAAATGAGAATATTCACAATATAAGGACTCACGATCATGCTAGACACCAATGTATAGATACTCGTTACCATTCCTATACATCGTATTTGACAATTAGCAAGTAGCAAATTATACTCAACTCCTATTCCCTCAAGGTAAGGTTAGACCAAACACTTACCTCGGGTCCGAAGTATAGCAATCAAACCGAAACCACACGTTTTCCACGAGTATCCGACTCCAAATGGCCCAACTCTATTCAAATAAATTTCATACTGTAAATAACATCTCATGCACTGATTCTACTATTAAATTTAAGGTTACGGCGCGAAATTAGGTGAAATGACCAAAACGCCCCTCAGCCAGCATCTCGGAGTCGGGTAAATTTTACATTTTCAGAACCTTCGTACTCTCACGAGTCTAGCCATATAAGAACCTCTCAAATCAGAAGTCAATCACCCACTCAAACCCTAATTTTTGAAAAACCCAAGTTCTACCCAAAACACCCAATTTCATCCATGGAAATCCCTGATTTTTAAGTTGAAAACATGTTAAATGATGTTAATGATTGAAAGAAATGAGTAGAAACCAACTTACAAATCATTTGGAAGAAGTCTTGTTCTTGGAAAAATCGCCTAAGTGTGTTTGAGTTTGAGAAAATATGGAATATGAAGTCAAAATTCAATTTTTGTACAGTGCAGGCTACTGGTTGGCATGCGAATTGCGAATTGCGAATTGCGAACCCTTCAGACATTCCCAGCCTTCGCATTTGCGAACTCTTGGTCGCATTTGCGATCAGGCCTGCCCAATTTAACCTTCATATTTGCGAACCTCTTGGTCGCATTTGCGATCAGGCCTGCCTAGATTAATCTTCGCATTTGCGAACCTCTTGGTCGCATTTGCGATCAGGCCTGCCCAGACCAACCTTCGCATTTGCGATGTGTAGCTCGCATTTGCGATGCTGGCTTCGCAAATGCGAAGCCTGCAGATCAGTCACACCAGTAGTTCCCAAGTCCAAAAATGAAGTCTGTGGCCTATCCAAAACTCACCCGAGCCCTCGGGGCTCAAAACCAAATACACACACTACCTAAAAACATCCTATGAACTTATTCGTGCGATCAAATCGCCAAAATAACATCATATACATTGAATTAAACCTCAAAATCCATGAATTTTATCAAATTTCATAAAACATCAAATTTTCCATTTTTAGTCTGAAACGCGTCAAACGACATCCGATTTCAACCAAACTTTACAGAAAGTGCTTAAACCATAAATAAGACCTGTACCGAGCGCCGGAACCAAAATACGGGCCCGATACCATCACTTTCTAATCAGATTTCATTTTCATTTTCCTTAAATATTTTCAGAAAACAACTTTACTCAAAAATTCATTCCTCGGGCTTAGGACCTCGAAATTCGATTCCGGACATACACACAAGTCCCATATTTTCCTACGGACCCTCCGGGATCGTCAAATCACGGGTCCGGGTCCGGGTCCGTTTATCCAAAATGTTGATCGAAGTCAAATTTATTCATTTTAATATTAAATCTTAGCATTTTTCACAGAATTTCATATTTAAGTTGTCCGGCTACGCACCCGAACTGCACACACAAATCGAGGCAATGACAAATGAGGTTTTCAAGGCCTCGGAAGTACGGCATGGGTAACAAAATAGGTGATGACCCTTTGGGTCGTCACATTCTCCACCTCTAAAACAATCGTTCGTCCTTGAACGGACAGAAGAAGGAAGTACCTGAGTCGAAAAATAAATGAGGGTAACGGCTTCGCATATCAGACTCTGACTCCTAGGTCGATGCCTCAGGATACTGACCTCTCCACTGAACGCGAACAGAAGGGAAACTCTTGGATCTCAACTGACGAATCTGCCGGTCTAGAATAGCTACCGGCTCCTCCTCATAAGATAAGTCCTTGTCCAACTGGACAGTGCTGAAATCTAACACGTGGGCTGGATCGCCCTGATACCTCCAAAGCATGGACACATGAAAAACTGGTTGTACGACTGATAAGTTAGGTGACAATGCAAGTCTATAAGCCACCTCTCCCACTCGATCAAGTATCTCATACGGGCCAATGATTCTAGGGTTAAGCTTGCCCTTCTTCCCAAATCTCATCACGCCCTTCATAGACGACACTCGGAGCAATACTCGCTCACCAACCATGAAAGCCACATCTCGAACCTTACGATCTGCATAACTGTTTTGACTGGACTGAGCTGTATGAAGCCTATCCTGAATGATTCTGACCTTGTCCAAGGCCTCCTGAACCAAATCGGTACCCAACAACCGAGCCTCTCCCGGCTCAAACCTTCCAACCGGAGATCGACACCGCCTACCATATAAAGCCTCATAAGGAGCCATCTGGATACTCGACTGGTAGCTGTTGTTGTAGGCAAACTCTGCTAAAGGAAAAAGTTGATCACATGATCCTCCAAAGTCAATAACACAAGCTCGGAGCATATCCTCTAATATCTGAATAGTCCGCTCGGACTGCCCATCCGTCTGAGGATTAAATGTTGTGCCCAACTCCACCTGGGTGCCTAACTCTCGTTGAACTGCTCCCCAGAAACGCGAGGTAAACTGCGTGCCCCAGTCCGAAATAATAGATACCGGCACACCATGAAGGCGAACAATCTCCCGGATATAGATCTCAGCTAACCTCTAGGATGAATAGGAGACTGCCACAGGGATGAATCATNTCGCGCCACATATGCCACAATATCTTTCTTCATTCTACGCCACCAATAATGCTACCGCAAATCCTGATACATCTTCGCGGCGCCCGGATGAATAGAGTAGCGGGAACTATGGGCCTCCTCTAAAATCAACTCTCGAATCCCATCAACATTGGGCACACAAACTCACCCCTGCAATCTCAAAACACCATCATCATCTAAGGTCACCTGCTTGGCACGTCCTCGTTGCACCGTATCTCTAAGTACACACAAATGGGGATCATCAAACTGTCGATCACGGATACGCTCCAATAATGAAGAACGAGCGACTGTACAAGCCAACATTCGACTACGCTCAGAAATATCCAACCTCACAAACCGATTGGCCAAATCCTGAACATCCAAGGCAAGCGGCCTCTAACTGACTGGAATAAAAGCAAGACTGCCCATGCTAGCTGACTTCTTTCTCAAAGCATCGGCCACCATATTGGCCTTCCCCAGGTGATATAAGATGGTCATATCATAATATTTCAACAACTCCAACCACCTTCTCTGCCTCAAATTCAACTCTTTTTTCTTGAACAAGTACTGAAGACTCTTATGATCCGTGTACACCTCATACGCCACGCCATACAGATAGTGCCTCCAAATCTTCAATGCGTGGACAATGGCTACCAACTCCAAATCATGCACTGGATAGTTCTTCTCATGAACCTTTAACTGCCTCGAATCATAAGCAATGACCTTGTCATCCTGCATCAACACTGCACCAAGCCCGATACGGGAAGCATCGCAATAAACTGTATAAGGCCCTGAACTTGTGGGCAAAACCAATACCAGTGTCGTAGTCAGAGCTGTCTTGAGCCTCTGAAAGCTCGCCTCACACTCGTCTGACCATTCGAACTGGGCACCCTTCTGGGTCAACCTGGTCATCGGGGCTGCAATAGATGAGAACCCCTCCACAAACCGACGATAATAGCCTACCAATCCCAAGAAACTCCGAATCTATGTAGCTGATGCGGGTCTAGGCCAGTTCTTGACTGCCTCAATCTTCTTCGAGTCAACCTGAATACCCTCTGCTTATACGACATGACCCAGGAATGCAACTAAACTCAACCAGAACTCACACTTCGAAAACTTTGCATAAAGCTGACTATCCTTCAGAGTGTGAAGAACCACCCAGAGATGCTGCTCGTGCTCCTCATGACTGCGGGAGTATATCAATATATCATCAATGAGGACTATGACGAACGAGTACAAATAAGGTCTGAACACTCGATTCATCAAGTCCATGAAAGCTGCTAGGGCATTTGTCAACCCAAACGACATGACTAAAAACTTGTAATGCCCGTACCGAGTGCGGAAAGCTGTCTTAGGGACATCGGATGCCCTAATCCTCAACTGATGGTAGCCAGATCTCAAGTCTATCTTTGAAAATACCTTGGCACCCTGAAGCTGATCGAACAAATCATCAATCCTCGGCAGTGGATACTTATTCTTGATTGTAACCTTGTTCAACTGCCGGTAATCAATGCACATCCTTATCAAACCATCATTTTTCTTCACAAACAATACTGGAGCACCCCCAAGGAGAAACACTAGGTCTAATGAAACCCTTCCCAAGAAAATCCTGCAAATGTTCCTTCAACTCTTTCAACTCTGGCGGGCCATGCGATATGGTGGAATAGAAATGGGCTGGGTGCCCGGAGCCAGATCAATGCAGAAATCAATGTCCCTGTTAGGTGGAATCCCCGGCAGGTCTGAAGGGAAGACCTCAGGAAACTCGCGAACCGCGGGTACCGAATCAATAGAGGGAACCTCAACACTGGAATCACGAACATAAGCCAAATAAGCCAAACACCCCTTCTCGACCATATGTCGAGCCTTCACGTACGAAATAACACTGTGGGTAGAATGACCAAAAGTTCCTTTCCACTCCAAACGAGGAAAATCTGGCAAAGCTAAGGTCAGCGTCTTGGCATGACAATCCAAGATGGCATGATATGGGGATAACCAGTCCATCCCCAATATAACATCAAAGTCGACCATACCTAAAAGCAACAACTCAACACGGGTCTCAAGACCTCCAATCACCACAACACAAGAACGATGGACTCGATCGACCATGATAGAATCACCTACCGGTGTCGATACATAAACAGCAATACTCAGTGGATCACTGGGCATGACCAGGTATGGTGCAAAATATGAGGACACATACGAATACGTAGACCCCGGATCAAATAGCACTGAAGCATCTCTGTCACAAACCCGAATAGTACCTGTAATGACTGCATCTAAAGACTCAGCCTCTGGCCTAGCTGGAAGAGCATAACATCTGGGTTGGGTCCCACCATCCTGAACCACATCTCTGGAATGGCTGGCTGCTAGCTGGCCTCCACCTCTGGCGGCCTAAGCTCCACCTTTATGACCTCTACCTCCACCTCTAGCACCTCTACCCCCACCTCTAGCTGGCTAGGCATGCTGTGGAACACCTGATGCCTGCACCATGGCACGAGAACCCTGATGCTACGAACTACCTATTGCTCAAGGAAAAATATGGCAAGGTGACCCGGATCGCCACAAGTGTAACAAGACCTCGGCTGCTAAGGGAACTGAGTCTGACCCTGTCGACCTGAATGACCACCTCGAAAACTCTAATGCGCAGGTGCACTGATGGGAGCTGGTGGCGCACTGTAAGGCTGCTGATCAGAATAGTGCGTCTAATACCTGTGACCACCTGAAGTACCATGGGAAACCTGAAGCGCTGACTGAAAAAGTCTGGGAGGATGACCTCTGCCTAAATAATCCCTGCCCCCAGATGAGGCTCCACTAAAACGACCGAAATAACGGGGCCTCTTGTCAGCCCCATGAACACCACCCTGTGATATAATCATCTCAATCCTCCTGGCCACATTGGCTGCATCCTGGAATGATATATTTGTACCTGACTCTCTAGCCATCTGAAGTATGATAGGCCGGGCCAATCCCTCGATAAACCTATGAACCCTCTCTCGATCAGTGGGAAGTATCATAAGAGCATGTCGGGCTAGAGTGATGAACCTGGTCTCGTACTGAGTGACTGACATGGATCCCTGCTGAAGACGCTCAAACTGCCTCCGAAGTTCCTCTGTCTGAGTAATGGGAAGGAACTTCCCCAGAAATACCTCTGAGAACTGAGTCCAAGTCAAAGGTGTAGATCCAGCTAGAAATAGTCTCTCCAGTAACTCTTGGTTGCGCCAGATAATCGAAAAGTAGCGAAGTCAACCCCGTTCAACACCACTATGCCCATATTCTGAAGAACCTCATGGAAGCTGTCCAAATAATCTTGGGGGTCCTTTGATGGTGAACACGTGTAAGTAGCAGTAAATAACTTAGTGAACTTATCCAGTATCCACAAAGCATCTACCGACATGACTGCTCCCTCTGCTACTGGTGCTGCGATATCCGGCCGAGCTACTCCGGCTGGCTGAGGTGCCGGAGTCTGAAACTGTGGAGCTAGCTGCTCTGGTACGCGGGCGGCAGGAGTCTGGGCACCACCCCTAGCCTGAGAGGCAGCTAGTGTTGTAAGAAGAAGACCTGCATGTGCTACACTCTCCATGAGTCCGACTAGACGGACAAGGGCATCCTGAAGCACTAGGGCAGCTATGAACCCCTCTAGGACCTGAGCTGGTCCAACTGGGACTGCCGGAACTAGGACCTCCTCGTCAGACTCGATCTGAGGGTCCTCCAGTAGGGCTGCTGCTCTAGGCTGAGCACGGCCTCGTCCTCGACGTCGACCCCGAGTAGGAGCTATATAAGGAGTGTCAGGCTGCTGGGCAAAACCAAGGAAAGCACGCGTCCTCGCCATCTGCGAGAGAATAGAATAGAAACTCAACCAGTACTCAGAATTCATAGCGCACGATAGAGAAGAAAAGAAATATGGAGTCATCCTAACTTTGCAACATCTGGGGGATAAATACAGACGTCTCCATACCGATTCCTCAGACTCTACCAAGTTGTCCGTGAGTTATGAGACCTAAGTAATCTAGTGCTCTGATAACAACTTGTCACGCCCCGAACTCCCACCATCGGGCTATGATGGCATCTAACATTGAACCCGCTAGACAAGCTAACGTACATAGATAAACTAGCATATTAACACCACTTTAATAAGATAAACTAAACAGTTCACATTTAACAGCGGAAATAAATATGGTCTCAAACTAAATAAGGACATCAAAATACAACAATACGTAAAAGTTTCCCAAAAACCTGGAGTCACAAACTCACGAACTGTCTATAAGAATGCTAAATACAAGTCTAGAAAGAAATACATGTATGCCTATGAAGCTAGAGGAAAAATAAGACAGAATCGAAGACAAAAGGGATGGAAGAGACGGCAAGGCCCACGAACGCTAGCGGGTATACCTTGAAGCCTCTAGGATAAGTTGGAAGACACTCCCACTAATGATGTCCTCTGAGTCCGTCTGCATAATCTGCACAACATAAGAAGTGCAGGTGTAGCATCAGTACAACCGACCCCATGTACTGGTAAGTGCCTAGCCTAACCTCTGTGAAGTAGTGACTAGGCTAGAACTAGACTACCAAATAAACCTGTGTAGTTCAAATAAATAGATATACGTATATACAACAGATAAGAAATATAAGGAGAAGCAATTAATAAAGGAAGGGGAACATGCTGTGGGGAGATAACAGTTTCATATAAGAAATCTCAATAAAGAAAAGAACAACAAAGCCAGCATATCAATAAGGACAAGAAATCACAAACTTGCACGGCATCACCCTTCGTGCTTTTACTCTCGTCCTCACTATGCAATGTATAATGTAAATAATGTAAATCATGGCACGGCATCACCCTTCGTGATTTTACTCTCTTTCCTCGCTGTATAATTAATGAATATCGGTACGAAATTGTACATGGTACGACACGGCATCACCCTTCGTGCTTTACACTCTTTCCTCACAATGTCAAACAATGCACGACATCACCCTTCGTGCTTTAGCACTCTTCCTCACCCAAACAGCAATCACAAACGAGGATAAGGGAGTAAACAGAATAGAAATAATAACCCCGGCAAGGGAATAATATCAAACAATGCACGACATCACCCTTCGTGCTTTAACACTCTTCCTCACCCAAACAACAATCACAAACAAGGGCAAGTGAGTAAGCAGAATAAAATAGAAATCCCGGCAAGGGAACATCAACTAAAAAATTAAATCACGGCAAGGAAACATCAATTAAATAATTAAATCCTGGAAAGGGAAGATCAATTAAACAATTAAATCCCGGCAAAGGAACAATATTAGTAATCTCAACATCCTAATAAGTGAGACAATATCAAAAGTAACAATGACCCGGCAAGGGTATATTTTAGTAGCTCTTTCTCTTTCATTCTCTTCATTTCATAATTTACTCTATTACTTGAGCCAATGCTCCAAAGGATAGAATTATTGCATATACCTTCACCTTTCGAGTTACAAGTTGATCCAATGCTCCAACAGAGTTTAAAGGTCACAATTCCCTTCACATATTCTTCACAACATATAGAAATCATCAATTAAACATGGAAATTACCACAAAATCAGAATATTCACAATATAAGCGCTCACGGTCATGCTAGACACCAATGTATAGATACTCGTTACCATTCCTATACATCGTATTTGACAATTAGCAAGTAGCAAATTATACACAACTCCTATTCCCTCAAGCTAAGATTAGACCAAACACTTACCTCGGGTCCGAAGTATAGCAATCAAACTGAAACCACACGTTTGCCACGAGTATCTGACTCCAAATGGCCCAACTCTATTCAAATAAATTTCATACCGTAAATAACATCTCATGCACTGATTCTACTATTAAATTTAAGGTTACGGTGCGAAATTAGGTGAAATGACCAAAATGCCCCTCAGGCCAGCATCTCGGAGTCGGGTAAATTTTACATTTTCAGAACCTTCGTACTCTCACGAGTCTAGCCATATAAGAACCTCTCAAATAGGAGGTAATTCACCCACTCAAATGCCAATTTTTGAAAAACCCAAGTTCTACCCAAAACACCCAATTTCACCCATGGAAATCCCAGATTTTTAAGTTGAAAACATTTTAAATGATGTTAATGATTGAAAGAAATGAGTAAAAACCAACTTACAACTCATTTGGAAGAAGTCTTGTTCTTGGAAAATCGCCTAAGTGTGTTTAAGTTTGAGAAAATATGGAATATGAAGTCAAAATTCGATTTTTGTACAGTGCAGGCTACTGGTTGGCATGGGAATTGCGAATTGTGATCCCCTTCAGACATTCCCAGCCTTCGCATTTGCGAACCTCTTGGTCGCATTTGCGATCAGTCCTGCCCAGATTAACCTTCGCATTTGCGAACCTCTTGGTCGCATTTGCGATCAGGCCTGCCCAGATTAATCTTCGCATTTGCGAACCTCCTGGTCGCATTTGCGATCAAGCCTGCCCAGACCAACCTTCGCATTTGCGATGAGTATCTCGTATTTGCGAGTTTGCATTTGCGATACTGGCTTCGCAAATGCGAAGCCTGCAGATCAGTCACACCACCAGTTACCAAGTCCAAAAATGAAGTTTGTGGCCTATCCAAAACTCATCCGAGCCCTTGGGGATCCAAACCAAATACACACACTACCTCAAAAACATCCTATGAACTTATCAGTGAGATAAAATCGCCAAAATAACATCATATACATCGAATTAAACCTCAAAATCCATGAATTTTATCAAATTTCATAAAACATCAAATTTTCCATTTTTAGTCTGAAACACGTCAAACGACATCCGATTTCAACCAAACTTTACAGAAAGTGCTTAAACCATAAATAAGACCTGTACCGGGCGCCGGAACCAAAATATAGGCTCGATACGATCATCAGGTTCCGAGGCCTTCCTGCCCGAGAAGTCTATTTTTGAGTACCGGGTTGTCGTCTTTGAGGTAAGTATCTTGCCTAACCTTATGTGGGGGAACTACCCCTTAGTATTGAGTCTTCTATGTTTATTTTAGTCCGCGTACGCGAGGTGACGAGTGTGTACTCGAACTTGTTTGCAAATAGATTGCCCTTTTAGGGATTTTGGGTCCTTATGCTCCCCGTACATGAATTGAACTTGTTATATTTGAATTCCTGGTTTCTAGTCTCAACTCTTCCTGTTCAAATTAGAAGTACTTGCGTAGAATTCCTTTTTTCTTGTAATATCTTAATTGACTTAGATGAAGAATTTATTTTTCCTACCGTCATGCTATGTCTTCCTTCACACGCTGCCTATGTGACTAAAACTAGTATAATCTCGCTCTATAAATGTCTAACAAGAAATTGGAATATCTATACGTTGGTCAAACATGCCCGTGAGTCGTACCTTGTGACTTAAATGATTTTCCTCTTAAGTATTACTTGGGTTTAATTGATGATCGCCTGTGTTGGTGGTATTCTTTGATGTTGCCTATTTACTGAGCATTTGTTCAAACTGAGTTTATTCGGTGAAGCTAATTATTTAAGTGAGATTGGTTATAGATGATTCCCTTGCCGGGATGATTTGGTTTCTTGGTTGTGAACTTGAATATGTAGAATCGTTGCCATATTTCCCTTGTCTTCCCCTCGTTATGTTGTTCTCTCTTTGTTCTTGCCATTCCTCTTAGTGGCTACTTCTTATGAGCTAGTTGTTACCACTTTTGTGATTTAAGTCTTTGTATTGATTAGCTCATCGCACTTTGTATTCGGCCTTGTTTGCTTTCGCCCCGGTTGTGGCAATATATGTTGTTTCTGTCGCATTCTGGTTGTTTTCCTCAGTGGCCGCATTGCAAATTTAAATTGGGACTACGGACAGAGATCCAGGAGCTTTCCCCCTGTACTACATATTTAAACTGGGACTACGGACAGAGATCCGAGAGCTTTCCCCCTGTACTGCACTGCATATTTAAATTGGGACTACGGACAGAGATCCGAGAGCTTTCCCCATGTACTACATCACATATTTAAATTGGGACAACGGACAGAGATCCAGGAACTTTCCCCCTATACTGCATCGCATATTTAAATTGCGACTACGAACAGAGATTCGGGATCTTTCCCCCTGTACTGCATTGCATGACAAATTCGGAGTTGCGGACTGAGCTCCGATAGTTTTATGATTGAGGAGAATTGGATCGAAAGATATAAATATGTATATTGAAAAGTATATTTGAAAAGCATTTGTCTCGCAGAATAATGATATTTGAAAGAGCAGTACTTGGGAAATTATATTGTAAACATCACGTATTTTGATGTTATTTAAAAGAGCAGTACTTGAGAAAATATATTTTGAACATCACGTATTTTGATGTTATTTGAAAAGAGCAGAACTTGGGAAAATATATTTTGAACATCATGTATTTTGATGATATTTGAAAGAGAAGTACTTGGGAAAATATATATTGAACATCACGTATTTTGAGGATATTTGAAAGAGCAATATTTAGGAAAGTATATTTGAATACCACGTATTTTGAAGAGACTATGTATTTAAGATTTCTCATATTAAAAATATATAAATATGCATTCCGAGAAAGTATGTTTCAAAGAAGAAATTTCTCGATTTCGAAATGATTATATCTTTAAAGCTTTCAAAATAAACTGACGATTTAAAGGTTTTCACTTGAAGGTTGACCAGTTTTATTGAGTTTATTGGCCAAGGCCTGCCGCAGATAAATTGATGCAGTGCTGAGTTGCTAGTGTTTTTATTGGGTTGTGATTCTCGCCATTTGGGTCGCTCCATTCTCTTTGTGTATTTCTATTATGATGTATGTTGATCGTAATAATTGAATTTCATGCCGTATAATTCGATCGTATCGTTAATTATATTGAAAAATCTTTAGATAGATATTATGTTTCGGTCTTTTATGCATTTATGCCTTTTTACTTATTAGACCAGTGGTGTCTTGACTAGTCCTCGTCACTACTTCACCGAGGTTAGCCTTGATACTTACTGGGTACCGCTGTGGTGTGCTCATACTACACTTCTGCTCATTTTTGTGTGCAGTTTCAGGTTATTATTGTTGGTAGCTGTGTAGATCATTGCTGAGGAGACTCAAGGTAACCTGCTTCTGCGTTTGCAGGCTTTGGAGTCACCTTCCTGTTTTATTTCTATTCAACTATACTTACTTATTCCTAGACAGTTGTATTTATATTTGATAGAAAGATTTCGTAGAGCTTATGACTTGTATTTACCGGGTTTCGGGAAATTGTAAACTCTGTCAAGAATTCTATTTCGAAATTTTTAAAATTCCTTTATTATTGTTGTTGTTCAGTGGAAATTTTAGGCTTACCTAGTCCCTAAGACTAGGTGCCATCATGATACCCAACGGAGGGAAAGTTGGGTCGTGACAAGTTGGTATCAGAGCTCTAGGTTCATAGGTGCTACGAGTCATAAGCGGCTTTGGTAGAGTCTTGAGGATCGGTACGGAGACGTCGGTACTTATCTTCGAGAGGCTACGGAACTATTAAGACAATTTCACTTCCTTCATTCCTATCGTGCGAGTTCATTGATCTTGAAGTTTGAAATTATCGTTCCATTCTCTCACCGATGGTGATGACACGAGCATCGATTCTAGATAATGTCACCCCGAAGCAAATGTCATAAGGGTTAGAGATAGAAGCCAACGGGGAGCATGTGTCGCAGTTAAGATGCCTACCAGAGCAGCTGTTGAGGAGTCGCCAGTATTTCTAGTTGGGGGACAAGTACTGGGAGTGCCTGTTGCTCCCCCAGACTTCAGAAGACCAGAGCACAGTTTTGAGTACAATTGGTACATCGGCTCAGGCAGGGTTGATGCTAGTGCACCAGTTGCTTCACAGCTCAAGGGAGGAGTTCAGACTCCCACCGTCTACACTCCAGAGCAGCGAGATCATATTGTCAAGTTCCAGTTGTCATGGCTGCACGGCATGTGGTTTCAGTTCAGCCCGTGGTTAGGACAGCAACATCGGAGGTAGAGCACCTTGGGATTTAGAGGTACTGGAAGTACCACCCATCTATCTTTTAGTGGATTGTAATGCCCAGGGTTTTCTAGAGGAGTGTCACCATATTATTCGTATTTCGGGTATTGTGGAGACGAGCGGGATTGCTTTTGTCACGTCTCAGGTCCAGAGTAGTAGATTGATCAGTGGTGGCGGCATATAAGTTGGGGTAGCCTGGACGAGTTAGCTTTACTAGCATGGATTCAGTTTTTGAAGATGTTTTGAGGGAGGCTTCACCTCAGTTCCGTCGAGATGTACAGCGCACGGAGTTTGAGCAGTTGCGTCAGGGCGCTATGTCACCGTTGGAGTATGCCGTCAGATTCAGTGAGTTGGCCAGATATACACCTCACTTGGTTGCTTCAGTTAGGAGGCGAGTCCGTAGATTCATTGAGGGACTCAGGAACGGTAGAGAATCTTGGGTCAACTAGTTCAGTTGCATTACCAGCTTTGCATGGGAGCGTTTCAGATACTCACGGGTTTCAGAGGATCCGTATCGTATGTATTCCACAGCCACATCGGCAGAGAGATTGTTTTCAGTGTGGAGATGTTATCCACAGGGTGAGAGATTGTTTCAGGTTTCAGGTGGGAGAGTTATGGCAGGGTGTTCAGGTGGATAGAAGGCGCCTAAGAGGGGGAGGCCCGACCCGTTGATGTGTTGCATATAGCAGGCTAGAGGTCTTCGTATCAGATGTCATCACCCAATAAAGTCTTGATGTGCTAAAGTGGGGTACCATTGTATTTCACTATAGTCATGTTGGTCAGGACGAGTTCCCATTATTTGTTGTCTCATTTATGAGTGAGTTTCACGTATTGCACTATATTTTTGTGCTTGCTCCTGTTGGTATATTCTATGAGTAGTAGCCGTGTCTATCATTGTTTTATTCATCCTTGCTAGTGGTGAAACTGGAAGTGAGTCCATGTCGTCCTTCGTGGTAAGCTTTATGTGATTCTCCTGAGTATTTTGTTTTCGAGCTGTGATTTGATACTCCATTGAGATGTGAGTAAGTGAGCGCTATGATTTTGTTAGCCGAGGTGAATTAATGGGAGATCTCAATTGGTATTATATATATTCGACATGTGTCGTAGAGTGAGGGAGAGACCCTCGTGATTCGTTGTGATTTGATATGTTTGGACCGGGCTGACTACCACGGTGGAATTTTTATCAGGATGGGATCCTTGTGATTTGTTCGTATGCTTTGCTTCTTCCTTGTTATATGTATTTTGGTAAGTCAGTACTGATAGACAGTTATGCCTATGGGCTTGTTTGATAGTACCTTTATATGCTTCTATATTTCATACTCAGTCATTTCGTTATGTGCTTCTTTAGTTCAGTTTGCGGGATGTGTGCCTGGTGGTGTTAGCTGTGACTCGGTGATTCAGGTATCTATTGATGAGGTCTTCGTGTTTATTGCACCATTATCGGTATTATGGGATTTGGAGACAGAGTTCTTCCATGTGTGGGACTAATTGCCAATGTTGAGTTGATTTTGTGTAGTTATGGTGATCAAAAGTGCTATTGAGCCTATGTGATATGTGTTATGTTGTGTGCCGTGCCCTATGGGTGTAGACCTGAGTTGATACAGCTGGTTGAGGCTAATTCCGAACATGGATTTAGAATTGGGTCTTTTGAAAATGAGTAGAAAGTGAGGAAATGAGGTATGAGGCTTATCGATGATGATGAGAAGGCTATATGGAAGTTGTGATGGTGTCATCAGCCTTATGTAGGTTGGGGTGACGTGGGATCACCCGCGGGTGTGTGTTGGAAATGCGTAATCAGTGATTGGATGAGTTCAAAGTGAATCTTAGAACGTTCGAGGATAAACGTTTGTTTAAGAGGGGGAGATTGTGATGAACCAAAAGGTCATCCCATATATTCTATCTAATTCTGTGTTCCGAGGTCGTGAAAACCTCATTCTATCTCACCTCGATTTGTGTGCGCAGCCCGGGCGTGTAGCGGGGAAGCCTTTATGTGAAAAACTGATAAAAATGATAATTTAATATTGGAAATTTGAATAAAGTTGACTTCATTCAACGTTTTTGGTAAACGGACCCGAACCCCTGAATTGACGGTCCCGGAGGGTCCGTAGAAAATATGGGACTTAGGCGTATGCCCGGAATCGAATTCCGAGCTCCCAAGCCCGAGAAATGAATTTTTAAAGAAAATTATTTTCTGAAAAATATAAAGGTTTTTGAAATGAAATTTGAGGTGAAACCTGTGATATCGGGCCCGTATTATGATTTCGAAGCCCGGTACAGGTTCGATATGATTTATATGTGTTATCTGTGAAGTTTAGAGATAAACGGACTTCGTTTGCCGTGATTCGAACCTTAAATGCAAATTTGAAGTTTATGAAGTTTTTGAGAATTTCTATAGATTTTGAGGTTTGATTCGATGTTTATGATGTTATTTGGGTGATTTAGTTACTTGAATAAGTCTGTAGGATGTTTATGAGGTTGTGTGTGTATATGGCTTTAAGCCCCGAGGGCTCAGGTGAGTTTCGGGTAGGTGTCGGAGTGGAAAACTTAGGAAAAATCTGGTGTAAAATGAGTTTTCTGCTATCTGGTGTTCTCTTCTATGTGATCGCATAGACACATCCGCGATAGCATAGTGTAAAATGGACCATCCCAATTTTTCCTTCAATGCGTTCGCATTTCATGATACACGATCGCATAGTGCATCGTTTGGCACTAGAAAATTCCTACTCTGCGATCGCATAGTGGTCCTCGTGAACGCACTGTGCAAATCCTTGGCAGTGGCTCTTCCCCTTATATGCGATCGCATATTTAGCTCCGCGATCGCATAGAACCTTTTGGCCAGTAGTATTTTTCTCCTAAGCGATCACATCTCTGTGTCCGCGATCGCAGTGCACAAATAACTGGGCAGGCAGATTATATTCCAAAAATTGGGGGTTTCACCATTTTAAACATATTTTGACTTCTAGAGCTCGGTTTTGGGTGATTCCTGAGGGATTTTCACACAAATCGAATGGGTAAGTGTTCTTCCACTAGAATTAAATATATTTCATGAATTAGTTCTTCTTTTTATCATTTAATTTGTGTTTTGGGTTGAGGGGTTTGGGGGTTTTGAAAGAAAACTTCAAAAATGAAATTCATGATTTGAATGACCAAATGTTATCGGAATTGGATAAATTTAGTATGGGTGAACTCGTGGTAATCAAAATTTGTAAAATTTGTCGAGTTCCGAGGTGCGGGCCCTGGGGTCGATTTTTATAAATTTGCTAAGATTGAAACTTTATTATTCGGAATCGTTACTTATACGTTTTATATGTATTTTGAAGTTGTTTTAGTTGATTTTGAGCCGTCCGGAGGCCTTCCCGCCAGAGAAGTCTATTTTTGAGTATCGGGTTGTCGTCTTTGAGGTAAGTATCTTGCCTAACCTTGTGTGGGAGAACTACCACTTAGGATTGAGTCTTCCATGTTGATTGTAGTCCGCGTACGTGAGGTGACGAGTGTGTACTCGAACTTGTTTGCAAATAGATTGCCCTTTTAGTGATTTTGGGTCCTTATGCTCCCCGTATATGCATTGAACTTGTTATATCTGAATTCCTGGTTTCTAGTCTCAATTCTTCCTGTTCAAATTAGAAGTACTTGCCTAGCATTCCTTGTTTCTTATAAGATCTTAATTGACTTAGATGAAGACTTTGTTTTTCCTACCGTCATGCTATGTCTTCCTTCATCCGCTGCCTATGTGACTAGAACTAGTATAATCTCGCTCTATAAATGTCTAACAAGAAATTGGAGTATCTATACGTTGGTCAAGCATGCCCGTGAGTCGTACCTTGTGACTTAAATGATTTTCCTCTTAAGTATTACTTGGGTCTAATTGATGATCGTACGTGTTGATGGTATTCTTTGATGTTGCCTATTTACTGAGCATTTGTTCAAACTGAGTTTATTCGATAAAGATAATTATCTAAGTGAGATTGGTTATAGCTTATTCTCTTGCCGGGATGATTTGGTTTCTTGGTTGTGAACTTGAATATGTAGAATCGTTGCCATATTTTCCTTGTCTTCCCCTCGTTATGGTGTTCTCTGTTTGTGCTTGGCATTCCTCTCAGTGGCTACTTCTTATGAGCTAGTTGTTACCACTTTTGTGATTTACGTCTTTGTATTGATTTTGCTCATCGCACTTTGTATTCGGCCTTGTTTGCTTTCGCGCCGGTTGTGGCAATATATGTTGTTTCTGTCGCATTCTGGTTGTTTTCCTCAGTGGACGCATTGCAAATTTAAATTGGGACTACGGACAGAGATCCGGGAGCTTTCCCCCTGTACTGCATATTTAAATTAGGACTACGGACAAAGATCCGAGAGCTTTCATGTCACGCCCCAAAACCGAGGGACGAGACCGGCACCTAACCGGGTGATCCTGGTCAAGCAGACCTGGATTGCCTTTCCTACCCAATGTGATTCCCCCGTATATACAATGCACCATATTCCATATGAAATAACAACTTAGGATTTAAGCGTGGATTTACAACCTTAAGTTCATTTCTCTTTTAGCATTTCAACAATTTGATTCCCAAAGCATACACAATACATACATAACTTTCCAATATGGACCACAGTTTCTGAATACGTACAGTGACTACCCAAAATACATATATACACCCACATCATGTCTATGGAGCCTCTACGAATACTAGAAATTTATACAATACTTTGCCGGCAATAAGGCCCCGGCTATACCTTACAATATATAATAGACTCAAAAGAGATGGCATGAATTACACACGGCCCTGGGAGGAAGTGGGGCTCACCAGTACTTGTTGAAAGATGAGGAGGAGGCACCACTAACGGCGAATTGAGCTACCTGCTATGGACCCACCTACATCCATATAAAAGATGTAGCGCCCCCAGCAAAAGGGACGTTAGTACTGTGAAATAGTACTAGTATGTATGAGCAAAGTTTACTCAAAGTAAAATCAAGAGATGCACAGATAGAAAGAAGTTAAAGGAACCAACACATAGTGCACAGTGATATAGAAACAAGTACAATTGAGAGCCTTACAGATTCTTATTTCAACACAGACACATTTCAGCTTTATTACATTCTGTTGCGGCGTGCAACCCGATCCCACCTTACAGTTTTACACCCCACCCTTGTTACCTCTCCATCCTTATTACTTCGTGTTGCAGCGAGCAACCCGATCCCACCATACAATATTACACTTCACCCTTATTACCTCTCCACCCTTATTACTTCGTGTTGTAGCGTGCAACCCGATCCCGCCGGACCATCACATTTCATAGCAAACAATAACAGCCCACAATTCAATCACAGGGGTTCATACCATCAAGAGTACAATTTCATAACACCCAGATAATCATGTATTCACAATAGTCTTTATCACTCATTAATTCAACCACAAAGGTGTTCATCAACAAGAATGTAAATTCATTTCAACCAACAATCCATATGAAGTTAAGCCACAATAAGCCTTGCCAACAATGGGTCATTTAGTTCAATAAGATCAATTCACAATTTTCTTTCTTCATCACTTGTCACACAGCCCTTATCACTTAGCTACATTTTACGCATTTGAGTTCGTTACCATTTTTTCATACCAACCTACTCAAGCATTTAACGAACCTTACACATGATAGAGTAATCACCCAGAAATCACCTTTTTCACAATTTCAATTATCACGGTAGTCGATTAAGAAAATCAGAGAATGAAACATCACACCTCAACACAATCGGACAATCAATTCACATATACTCATCAAGAAACTCATACCGTATGTTTGGACACCAACAAGGTGACTCTACGAAGATTAAAGTTAGTCATACATACCTCGAGTCGTCCCCTTTTTAATTTCTATCGCAATTCATCGGACCGTCTAGCACCGTCAATCTATTTCACAATGTGACATGTTTCACTTAGAATTAGGAATCTTGTACTTAATTGAGCATTTTTTTATCAAACATTATGTGACCCTTAGACTACTAACCCCCTTTTGAGAATAATTACCCAAATTTGTTCTTCCCTTTACTAGATTATGGGATTTAATTCACATGCATGTAAGATCACTTTTTATTTTCAAGACCCAACCTATATGTGTTTTATTCTTACACAAAATCTGGGAAATTGAGGAAATAGGGTGAAGACTTATCTCTTTGAGTGAAGAAGATGACAATAACTTGATAATTTCCGGGCTTGAGTGATTTTGGAAAATCAAATTGGATGATGTTAAAACTTTCCCTCTCAAGAACTCTCCTTTTCTCTCTATATTTTGGTCAGAAAATCTTTAAAAATGAAGGGAAGGGGTGTTTTATAAAACAGGGGGTCGGGCTTTAAATTTAGAAAATAGGAGCCCCGACACAGAGATGCGGTCAGGATGCGATCGCATTCCTGCTATGCAGTCCGCATGTCTGTCGCATCGTTGGCCTTCAAATGGGCCAAAATGGGAACCACACTGACCAGGTATGCGACCACAGACTATCCGCATACCTGTTATGCGATCGCATAGTGCGTCGCATAACGCGCAATTTCTGGAAAACTTAATTTTTCAAGTTCTGGGATACTTTTTACTCAAAATAGGACCGTTTTAAGAATTTCTACGGTTATAACAGCACAGGGACCTATTCGGGCATTATTTTAGACATAGAATTTTTACGGGTCTTACAGCATATTTAAATTGGGACTACGGACAGAGAACCGGGAGCTTTCCCCATGTACTGCATCATATATTTAAATTGGGACTACGGACAGAGATCCGGGAGCTTTTCCCCTGTACTGCATCGCATATTTAAATTGAGACTACGGACAGAGATCCAGGAGCTTTCCCCTTGTACTGCATTGCATGGCAAATTCGGAGTTGCGGACTAAGCTCCGATAGTTTTATGATTGAGGAGAATTGGATCGGAAGATATAAATATATATATTGAAAAGTATATTTGAAAAGCATTTGTCTTGCAGAATAATGATATTTGAAAGAGCAGTACTTGGAAAAATATATTGTGAACATCACGTATTTTGATGTTACTTGAAAGAACAGTACTTGGGAAAATATATTTTGAACATCACGTATTTTGATGTTATTTGAAAGAGCAGTACTTGGGAAAATATGTTTTGAACATCACGTATTTTGATAATATTTGAAAGAGCAGTACTTGGGAAAATATATTTTGACACCACGTATTTTGATGATATTTGAAATAGCAGTATTTGGGAAAGTATATTTGAATACCACGTATTTTGAAGGGACTATGTTGTTAAGATTTCTCTTATTAAACATATATAAATATGCATTCCGAGAAAGTATGTTTCAAAGAAGAAATTTCTCGATTTCGAAATGATTATATCTTTAAAACATTCAAAATAAACTCACGATTTAAAGGTTTTCACTTGAAGGTTGACCAGTTTTATTGAGTTTATTGGCTAAGGCATGCCGTAGATAAATTGATGCAATGCTGAGTTGCTAGTGTTTTTATTGGGTTGTGATTCTTGCCATTTGGATCGCATTATTTCCATTCTCTTTGTGTATTTCTATTATGCTGTCTGTTGATCGTAATTATTGAATTTCCTACCGTATTATTCAAGCGTATCGTTAATTATATTGAAAAATCTTTAGATAGATATTATGTTTTGGTCTTTTATGCATTTGTGTCTTTTTACTTATTAGACCGGTGGTGTCTTTTTACTTATTAGACCGGTGGTGTCTTGACTAATCCTCGTCACTACTTCACTGAGGTTAGTCTTGATACTTACTGGGAACCGTTGTGGTGTGCTCATACTACACTTCTGCATATTTTTGTGTGCAGCTTCAGGTTATTGTTGTTGATAGCTGTGCAGATCATTGCTGAGGAGACTCAAGGTAACCTGCTGCTGCGTTTGCAGGCTTCGGAGTCACCTTCCTGTTTTATTTCTATTCAACTGTACTTACTTATTCCTAGACAGTTGTATTTAGATTTGATAGAAAGATTTTGTAGAGCTTATGACTTGTATTTACCGGGTTTTGGGAAATTGTAAACTCTGTCAAGAATTCTATTTCGAAATTTTTAAAATTCCTTTATTATTGTTGTTGTTCAATGGAAATATTAGGCTTACCTAGTCCCTAAGACTAGGTGCATCACGATACCCAACGGAGGGAAATTTGGGTCGTGACATACTGTGTGAGTTTATTCGAGTGGAAATTTGTGAGATGACAATGTACGTGTTTCCCTTTTCTTTACTTATGCTTACTGGTTGTTGAATCATGTTAGGTCACTTGCACAATCATACACGCAGTTAAGTACTATTAATGGATTTAGGGTTCCTTGTTGTTGTCAAGTGTAGATACTCTTGTTGTACTTACCGTATGGGTGGAAATTACCCAATTGGCACGTGAGTCGTACGTGCAGTTAGTACTCGAATGAGGGCGCAAGATGCCAAGTATTAGGGTTCGAACATTGGGACCCGTAAATGGTGACTTGTCCGAGGTTCGGAACCTTGTGGATATGACTACGAATTTGAGGTAAAAGTGGTTGAAGTTGTTGAGTCATTACCTGTCCGTGTTGTATATTTACATTCTAGATTTGTTTGTGCTCTACTCAATCTTTTGTGTTATTTCATGGTTTCCGCTGATACTTATTGTTTTCCTTCTTTATCGAATTCACTGTATTGTTAGCTATATTGCGTAGCCTTTATGTGTATATTATTTTTCCTTTATTCCTGTATTGATACTTGTTCAGTTTATTAGACCAGTGGACGTCTTGACTAGTCGTCGAAACTGCTTCACCGAGGTTAGTCTTGATACTTACTGGGCACCATTGTGGTGTGCTCATACTACATTTCTGCACATTTTTGTGCAGATCCAGGTATTGGTCGTTAGTAGCTGCGCGGATTCTTGCCGAGAAAACTCAAGGTAAACCTGTCGTCGCGCTCGCAGGCTTCGGAGTAACCTTCCTATTTTTGCATTTACACTGTTTTTACTTACTTCCAAACAGTTGTAATTAGAAGTTGTACTAAACTCTATAAAGCTTATGACTTGTACTACCGGGAATATGCTCATTGTATAAAGAATTCTTTATTTCAGAAAAATATCAGATTTTATTTATTATTGTTGTTATTCCATGAATATTAGGCTTACCTAGTTCTTAAGACTAGGTGCCATCACGATACCCAACGGAGAAAAATTTGGGTCGTGACAGTTATATTAAAAACCCAATCGCCTTAGGCGGGAAAGAATAATTTCAAATATGCCGACCGATTTCGCTCGGTATATTTAAAAAAATTTAATTAAATATTATTTTTGTAGATAATATGCAAGTATGACCAGGTCTTGGTCAAAGATTGACCAATTTCCGTCCGAAATCGGTTGGATATTTTATATCTTTGTTGTGGGACCATATTTCCGTTGTCACAAGTATTTTCTTTGACTTTTGCGATCAGTTTACTTTTTTCCGACCGATTTCGGTCGGTATTGTTTGGACGGGTTTTTCCTGTTTTCTTGTAGTGACTAAAGCAGACCAAAATATAAACCAGTTAACGTAACACGTTAAATTTGACATTTATTTAGCAATAAAAGTTGTTCCTTGTAAGTTAAGAAGAAAAGAAATAAATTAAAATAAACTGATAAAAACAATGTCTTCCAGATTACTTGAAAACACCCAGTATATTTTGCTTATAAACGAATAGCATT
The DNA here is from genome assembly GCA_005239525.1 of Nicotiana knightiana. Lineage (NCBI taxonomy): Eukaryota > Viridiplantae > Streptophyta > Magnoliopsida > Solanales > Solanaceae > Nicotiana > Nicotiana knightiana. Next base: position 33,673 of record ML386157.1, read on the forward strand.
AAGTTAGAGTATATAATAGGCATTAACAAGGCCAGCTGCACCAGCAATAGAGTAGTTTGGGTAAATTAGGGTCGAACCCTGTGCAGCTGGCTTTGACATCAAAACCGTGTCGCTTTTGACATTCTACCCAGCAGTTTCCCGCCGGCACGCTTCCTCTGCACTCCATTTCCACCCACGGCAGCCCTTCGCTACATTCTTTTGCCTCAACCCCTATCTCATCAACAAATTTTGTGACTATCAAATCATTGTTCTACGTATAAACTTATAAAATATCTAATAACAAAGCAACTTGGTGCAAAAGAATGTGACTTAATAACTATCAAAACCTATAGTCTAGCCGTACCATATGTCTTAAAAGGGTGATCACTCCGTCGAAAAATTATACTGTATATAATGATAAAATATTAGGTTTTAGAGTTATATAAAATATATTGAACACTCTTTAACGAAAAATATTTTTGCTTCTATCAAGTTTGGACACTCTTGGATAATTTCTGGGTTTGCCACTGACTGTACCAATAGTAACCTTTTTATGAATGAGGGTGCGTCAGGGACGGCCCGACGAATTTTGTGGCCTAAAGCCAAACTTTATGAGGGGCCTTAACTTTTAAAAAAAAAAATATATTATTTTTTATTTAAAGTCTATTGTTAAAGCCTTTTTTAGATGCAAAGTTATTAATAATTTTTTTATAATCAATTTTTCCTAATAAGTCTTTCTCAAGTGACAATATAGCTAATCCGTTTAACCTATCATGAGACATTGTTGATTTTAGGTAAGATTTTATCAATTTTTATTTTGAAAATTTCTTTCCGCTGAAGTAATGGTAACATGAGTTATTAACATTATTCTATAAGCAATGTAGACATTTGGAAAAGAATCAAATCTTGTTATTTGATTAAGTATATCAAATAAATTGTTATCTTCTAATTGTACTATTTTTCATAACACTTTTAATTCAGAAAATAAATCTAAACCATCAATATCGGATTGATTATTATGTTTTAGGAAACATTCAAGATTAAGGAAATATTTTTTAAATTTTCATCATCTAGTATCTCAGGTTTTTATTGCTAAATAGTGAACCAAAAATATTTTCATTCCCTTGAATTGTTCAAATCTATTATAAAGTGGAAAATAGTCTTGTCTACTATGTATAGAAGTAATCAACTCTAAAAGATTTTTCGAGAGATTTGAGATTTCATTTTCAACATTATCATCAAATGGTTCTTCCTATATATCACACGTTTCTTAGAATTTCGGATTCGATATTCATTTCAAATGCAATTTTTATGGCAGAAATCATACCAATTGTAAATCCTTCTTCTCTATGTTTGTTAAAGTAAGAGATCAAAAATTTTCACTTCACATAACTTTTTTAAACTTATATATAGTCTATTAGGTGTAATAAAAAATAAAGTCCCCTAAAATCTGGGACGTAAAGTAATTGCTTTACTTGCTTTAGAAAAAGACCGTCCCCGGTGCGTTTGATGCTTTTTTCCCCTCTTCCTCTCCCCCTTTTTCTCATGTAATTGTAAAACACATTTTTATTGTCATTCAAAATTTGATACACGTACCCATTCAGGAAACCATTTGCGATGTCATTTATTATAAAAGGAACTTGACTAAAACTATCCTTATCTCTCCCATTACATGACCAAGTAATGATTACAAGCACTTTTGGATTAGTAAGGGAGCAATAGGAAAAAAATCATATCTTCGTGATGTTCTAGAGTAACAAATATTTGAATAAGGTTCTTTTGGCTAAAATACATCAGGAAGTAATAGAATTTGAAAAAATACAATATCAAAACAACGTGATTGTAAGGCCTTCTTTTGAATTGAAAAACTAAGAAAAAGAAAGCAGCTACCAGCCAGAACTATAAATCCATGGAAAAGAAAGGGAAAAGGGAACAAATTAATTAATAAACGAAAAAAATGTCAAGTCTGGCTATATGTCCCATAACTTCAGCTATTACTTGTCAATTGTAGTTTAAAGGAGTGAAAGTAAATACCTGAGAGAAGGAATACAATGAGAAGGACACCATAAAAGTATTTTGAGATGCTAGGTTTGGCCATTGTCAAATTTTTAGAGGTTATGAAAGGGTTGTCTTCTCAACTGTTAATTCTTTCTCTTAATTTATAGTACGTGGAGGATTAGTTTATGGAAAATTAATGTTTGTGGTATATTAATTGTGTGTCTGTGATTATAGTGAACCAAAACAGATGGTTCAAAGAATTATAAAGGTGAAGACTAATATTGAGCAGACATGGCTACAAGAAGTGATTTAATGAGCATACAAAAATTCTCTATAAAAAGAATGTACAACATGATAAGAGGGGAATTAATTGAGCTTAACTGAAATGGGAAACATCTCCATTTATTCTTTAAATGTGAAGTGTTTGCTCATATATGGAATAGAAAAGGCTCACTCAATGCTTATCTAAAGTTTTTGATAATTGTCTTTGTAAATCTACTAAATTTTGTTAAAAGGCAATGGATGCTTAAGCACCCCTAATAATCTAAGTGGATTTGCCACTGTAATGTATGTTAGGGGAAGAAGCACTACACTGCACAAATTTATAGGATAGCTTTGGCAACATGTGTCCACTATATTTGGCATGAGAGAAATCACAGAGCTAGAAACATATTGCAATATGGGGCTGTGTAGGTTAAGAGGGTATTAGTAGTATTTTTAGTGTAAGTTGGGGCTGTCCAACTGCAGTTTTCTTTTACTGTACCTAATTTACAATTGGTAATAAAGTCTTTTACTTATTTACCAGAAGAAAAAGAAAAGAGAGAGAAGAAGATAGTGAATCTTATTTGCAAATATCTTAAGCTTGATTATTCTCCTTTTATCATACATCGTTTAGTTTTACGTATCATTTCTCAATTGTTCCTTACTTGCCTCCTATATCATTTTAGCACTTCGGTGCATTAGCTTTGATAAAATTTTGTTGTGACAACTTTTGATATTGTTATGACTACTTATGATATGGTAACATACAGTTAGAGGTATGCCCAAGTGTTCTCAGACCTTTAGAAATAGACAACACAATAGGACTCGGAGTTAGGTTGCACAACCACACTCGGATCACGTCACTACTAAAATTCCGGGAAAAAAGGACCACCAAAAGCGACCAAAGATGGTCGCTAAATAATGAAAAAGCGACCAAAATAAGTCCAACAGGGCTTAGTCGCTATTTTGTTGGTCCCTTTATATTAGGGACCAAAGTTGGTCGCTAATGTAAAGGGACCAAATGTTCTGGGTATAAATATAGCGACCAACTTTGATCGCTTTAATATTTTAATAATATAAATTTAGCGACCAAAGTTGGTCTCTATAGTTAAATTACGTTTTTTTATTTATTATTATTCAAAATATAGCGACTAACTATGGTCTTTAAACCAAATATTATATTTTTAAATCTGGAATATAGCGACCAAAGTTGGTCGCTTTTTTTTAATTTTTTTTAAACATAAGCGACCACATTTGGTCGCTAATTTATAGAATTTAATTTTTTTTTATACATAAGCGACAAAAATTGGTCGCTAATTCCCAGAATTTTTGTTTTTTTAACAGAATAGCGACCAAAGTTGGTCGCTTTTTGGGAAATCTAGGTTAATTAGCGACCAACATTGGTCTCTATTGCCCAGAAAAAAAAATTTAAATAGAATAATTTTGGCAGAAACTACCTGTTTTGGCAGCTACACCACCTGTCAGCATACCAAATTTCCTATTACAAGCAACAACAACAACAATATCAACAATTAAACCAACAACAACACAACAACAACATTAAAACCAAGAAAGTATAAAGTTCAATAGAACTAACACACTAAACTAACAAAACTAAGTTAACACTTATTACAAGCCCATTCGAAAACCAGTTCTATTGTCTAGTTCAAAGTATATAAAAGTAATCAAGGACCGTTTCATTCAATATCATTATCATCACCGTCTGATGAATCTTCATTATCAAGACGGTAATGACAAGGGTCATATTGTGGAGGACGAGAATAACAATCACGGGGAGGACGGGAGGAACTAGCACGGGGAGGACGGAAGGAATGCTCACGTTCAAGTTGAGCCTCTAGCGATGACTCGCGAGACCAAGGAATCAGAAAAGCTCCAGAAGCTAGGAGAGCTTTGAGCTGAGCTTGCATGCCATGGTACTAAGCTTGCATGCCAACAACGTACTGAGCATCTCTAAGCTTTTCTCTTTCCTTGGCAGCTTCTAGCTCGGATATGAGCTTTGTCACGCTCTCCTGCATAGCGGAGAGGATCTCCCCAGGAAGTCCTTATTCCTTGCATTCCACAGTGATAGCGATGAAACTTCTTAGTAGGAAGCTCGTATACCTTCCTCCATTTTGCACCGCCAGCAGCCTCCATCCATATTCTTTCAGCATCCTCGTCCGAAAGTTGGATTGACTCACCCGACTCATTAGGTGGCTGACTGCGTATGGATTCCTCCGCGTCAGCTATGAAGCGATCCTATAAGAAAAATTACATTGAATTAGTATTTCAACATTTTCATTGGGCTCGCCCCCAAATTGCATCCCAAAAGCATCCGCAACCATATCATGAATTCTAGAATCATGATTTGTATTCTCCACCGACCTACTACTTTCACCCGCAACCATGTTATGAAATATCCAATTGCTACCATCTACCTCTCCATGATTAGTCCACACAAAGTAATTCGCTATAAACCCCTTCCTATAAAGATGAAGTCTAACTTCCTCCGGTTTTCCAAACCTCATTCAGTCGAACCTAACACAAGCGCACCTAATTAATCCTTCAATTTGGATTGGTGGAAGTTCCATTGCACATCTAATAAAGTCATCAACCCCTTATTCAAAATCCTCCCGCAATCCCCGCCGATTGAGATAATTCCTATTGTACATCCAAGTACGATGTTCCATCTATACAAATAAAACAAGAACAAATTAGTTTAGTTAATTCATATCCTAATCTTTTTTTAGTTAATTAATTCCATATCTTAAAGGTTCAACTCATATCCTAAAAGTTCAATTCATATCCTAAAATTTCAATTCATATACAAAAATTTTAATTCATATCAAAAAGGCTCAATTCATATCAAAAAGGTTCAATTCATAAATTAAAAGTTCAAATCATATCCTAAAATTTTAGTTTATAAACTAAAAGTCAAATTCATATCCTAATCTTTTTTTAGTTAATTAATTTCATATCCTAAAAGTTCAATTCATATCCTAAAATTTCAATTCATAAAAAAAAAATTCAATTCGTACACAAAAATTTCAATTCATATCAAAAAAGGCTCAATTCATATCAAAAAGGTTCAATTCATAAATTAAAAGTTCAATTCATATCCTAAAATTTCAATTTATAAACTAAAATTCCAGTACATAAACTAAAAGTTCAATTCATACCCTAATCTTTTTTTAGTTAATTAATTCCATATCCTAAAAGTTCAATTTGTATCCTAAAATTTCAATTGATACACAAAATTTCAATTCATATCAAAAAGGTTCAATTCATAAATTAAAAGTTCAATTCATATCCTAAAATTTAAATTTATAAACTAAATTCCAATACATAAACTAAAAGTCCAATTCATGTCCTAAAAGTTCAATTCATATCCTAAAGGCTCAATTCATATCCTAAAGGCTCAATTCATATCCAAAAATTTAAATTTATAAATTAATATTACAATACATAAACTAAAAACCCAATTCATATCCTAAAAGTTCAATTCATATCTTAAAGACTCAATTCATATCCTAAAGTCTCAATTCGTATCCTAAACCCTAAATTCTGACTAAACTATCAAGACAATACATAATTCAAATCTAACTAAACTAAATTCAATACTAATTAAACTAATTAGTTAATAAAATTAATTAACAAAACTAATTAAAACAAGACCTAAATCCTAATCCTCAATAAAATACAATGTTCATAGAATTGAAACACTAATTGAAACAATAAACTACAATGTTGAAATAATTGAAACAAAAACTAGAAAAAGATTCAAGGTTCTAGTTCAAACTTACCTTTTCTTTAGGTGGAGAAGGAGGGGGGGCAGATTCCGGCGAGGAGTGGCGGCACGAGCAGCGGTCCGGCAAGTGAGCAGAGGTCCGGCGAGGCAGTGGCTCATGCGAGAAGGGGAGGGAAAGAGAGGAGAAGGGATATTTTTTCGGAGATAGTATGACAAATGGGGGGGGGGGGGGGGGAACCCGTTTTTGGGTTTGTTTTTTAGGAAAAGCGACCACCGTTGGTCACTATTTTAGTCTGAATTAAATATTGACCGTTTGACCAAAATGGCGACCAACGTTGGTTGCTATTTTTAAGAAAAAAAATTAAAATTATTTTTTTTCTTTTTTGGTTTTTAAATATTCTAAGCTATAAAAAAATTATTATAAGCTATAAAATTTAACTAAAATTATTAATAAATAATTATTAACTAGGTAATTAATTTTAATAGATTATAATAGCATCTACGTAAAGTAATTTTTTAAGTTATATTTAAGTATATGAGTAATTTCATACACACACATAAACTATATTGTAATTGATGATCAATCTTATACATTACTAAGTACGAATAATTAATGAATTGATAAACCAATATATATATATATATATAAATCTATATGTACAATGTGTGTGTATATATACACACATACACACACACACACACACACACACACACTGAGACACTTCACTATAATACTATAATGTATATATAAGATTATTATAGTATATGTTAGTGTGTGTATGTATTAACATTCATTCATCACTAGGTTATAAGTTGATGAATCAATTTACAAGTGTATAAATCCCTAAGATAACCTGACTCTGTGTTACTAGCACTTCATGTGTATATATATATATATATATATATATATATAAGAACATGAAGCGTTAAGAACACATGATCGGGTTATTTTAGGGATTGATACATATATAAGGCTATCAAAGTGCATATATATATATATATATAAGAACATGAAGCGCTAGTAACACAGGGTCGGATTATTTTAGGGATTTATACACTTGTAAATTGATTCATCAACTTATAACCTAGTGATGAATGAATGTTATATACATACACACACTAACATATACTATAATAAGTTATATATACGTTATAGTATTACTGTGACGTGTCTGTGTGTGTGTGTATATATATATATATATATATATATATATATATATATAACACGCTTTGTTGTACAATTTTAACTACATATATAGCATGTTAGAGTAAATTTTAGTGTATTCATCTCTTGTATTACAAAAGATTAACGGATTACATTTATATTATTTAGATAGTAAATATAAAAGTGATTTTTAATTTTGACCAATGTTGACCTGAAAAGAGACCAACTTTGGTCGCTAATTATCNCGCTAACTATATATCAGACTTATTTATCTTTTATAAAATATTTAAAATAATAACATAATTGTTAAACGTTAGAACTGGGTCCCAGATTAGCGACCAAAATTGGTCTCTATCTGCTTCCCCTTTCTTTAGCGACCAACTTTGGTCGCTAATTTTTAAATTATATGTATTTATATTTTATAATTTTTTTAAATAATAATATAATTATTAAAATTTTATATCTGGGCCCCAGATTAGCGACCAAAGTTGGTCTGTATTTGCTTCCCCTTTAATAAGCGACCAACTTTGGTCGCTAATTTTAAATTTTATTTATTTAAATTTTATAATTTTTTAAAATAATAATATAATTATTAAAAATTTATAACTGGGTCTCACTTTAGCGAATGACCAGTCCGATCAACATTTTGATCACATTATCGACCAAAAAGCGACCAACCTTGATCGCTAATGTATTTATAATTATTTTTTAATAACTTTATCCAATTTAGTGACTAACTTTGGTCGCTTTTTTTGATAGACCAATTTTGGTCGCAAATTTTTGGTTGCTTTTTGCCGGATTTTTAGTAGTGCGTCAAGGTTTAGCCAATATTTATTTTGTCCTGAGAAATTGAATTGAAAAACGAAATTCAGAATACACTGACTAATTCTTAAATATCATCTCTTTGAAATGCCTGGTTGGTGTCATTTCTACGCTCTTAGGAGTGTAAAAATCTCACGGGGCGCCCTATTTGGTCGCCCACATTTAACCTATACCCTTTTTTTTTAAACTTTTAACTTGCACCCACTTTTTAAATAACTTTAGCCCCCTTTCTCCTCCTCCTCCTTCTCCTCCTTCGTGTTCTTCTTCTTCTTCTCCTTCTTCTTCTTCTTCTTTCTTTCTTCTGCTGTTGTTGGTGCTGCTATGGAACTTCAGTTCATGGGATGATTGTCATAAATATGTTTATTAGAGCTGAAGTTCGCCAGTTACAAAACAAAAACTGCAGCTCTAGAGCTGAAGTTCGCCAGTTACAAAAACAAAACCTTCAGCTATAGCTGAAGTTCGCCAGTTACAAAAATAAAAACTTCAGCAAATAGAGAACAATACTTCAGCAAATAGAGAACAAAACTTCAGCTACTTCAGCTCTAGAGATGAAGTTCCCCAGTTAGAAAACAAAAACTTCAGCTCTAGAGCTGAAGTTCGCCAGTTACAAAAATAAAAACTTCAGCTCTAGAGCTGAAGTTCGCCAGTTACAAAACAAAAACTTCAGCTCTAGAGCTGAAGTTCGCCAGTTACAAAAACAAAAACTTCAGCAATTACAAACAAAAGCTTTGCGTTAAGACGTGCACAAGTTAAACAAAAACTTCAGCAAATAGAGAACAAAACTTCAGCTACTTCAGCTCTAGAGCTGAAGTTCGCCAGTTACAAAAATAAAAACTTCAGCTCTAGAGCTGAAGTTCGCGAGTTACAAAACAAAAACTTCGCCAGTTACAAAAACAAAGTTGAAGTTCGCCAGTTACAAAATAAAAACTTCAGCTCTAGAGCTTAAGTTCGCCAGTTACAAAAACAAAAACTACACCAATTACAAACAAAAGCTTTGCCGTAAGACGTGCACAAGTTAAACAAAAACTTCAGCAAATAGAGAACAAAACTTCAGCTACTATGCTTAAGTTCATCAATTACAAACCAAAACTTCAGCACACTTGGTTCAGCACACTTGCTACTTCAGGCCCATCTACTAGAATGATGAAGTTTTGCGTGATTGTCTTTGCTACTTCAGTTCCGTATACTGAAGTTATGCGAAAAAGTGGGTACACTTGCAATTTATTTTGAAAAGCAGACACGAGTTAAAACATGACAGAAAAACGGATATAGATGCAAATGCCCCCTTAGGAATATATAGGTATATTTTCCAATCAATTACCCGGAAAAGACAGCGAAACTGTAGAGACGAATCACTTTATGGGGTTCCAATGCGTCCTATTCATAGTATAAGGTGTAAGCCTATAATAGCGAATAGAAGATTAATCAAGACTAGCAGCTTGTTTTTTAAATTTTCTTTTTGTTTCTTTATTTTATGACCATTTCAAATTGGAGGTTTTTCATTTCTATACACTATTGAAAACTTTATTACCCTAAATATTTGTGTTTAGTTAATTATCCGGCATAAACAAATTTTATTTACAAAATATATACAATCCATCTTAAAAGGCTCTCAATACATTATTTGTGCCTTCAATCAAAGGATATATTTTTTTCTCTAACCCCCCCTCTTCTCTCCAGATTCTCTCTTAATATCCCTATTTGAGTGCAAGATACGTGGGTTCAGTGAGTTCAGTCAGTTCAAGAGTAGAATCAATGATACAGAACTAAACATGTTATACTAAAATCTCAGTAACACATGAATAAAAGAAAAAATTACATTCAAAGATATCAGATAAGATACTACTAGTCTATGTCTCAATACATCCACAGGGTACATCTACTATCAAAAATTTCCCAAGAAGAATAATCTATTTTTACCTTAGAAGAACAGGCCTTAGACCAACCAAAACCAAATCCTCCACCATTATTAGTCGACGATAACAAATTATACGTTTCCTTAGCATTTCGGTGTTTAACAAGATCGCTACTATCCCAAGTCATCAGGTGGGGGTTATACTAAAGAGGAAACATAATGCATTTATGTGAGAAAAAGAGTACTAAACTACATTGAGCAAATATCACTTAAATAACAACAAGCACATCTATATAGAACAAATTGTAGAAAGTCAATCGAAATTGCTATTACAATCAAATTTCTCTATAACAATCTTGTTTGTTCTGATATTTTTTAGCTGCTATAGTGAAATGTTGTTATAGAGAACATATTTTATAACATAACATAAACACCAATTCCGAGCAAACTTGGGTTTTATAGTGAATGCATATTATAGTGACATCCCAACTATAGTGTCATACCACTTAAATACAAAATTTATACGATATATCTTTTGTATATTTTGTATCTGATTTATACATAGTAAAACAAATTTCATACATCTAATTATATATTATACAATTTATCTAGAACTTTCACACATTATTTCTACCCAGTTAAATACAACTACAATAACATACAACTTAAATACAAATTTTATACAAAATTTATACAATATGTCTTTTGTATATTTTGTATATGATTTATACATAGTAAAAATAAATTTCATACAACTAATTATATATTATACAACTTATCTATAATTTTCATACATTATTTCTACTTAGTTATATACAACTTAAATATAATTTTTATACAATATTGTTCAACTTTCATACAATAATTAAATAAAAATTATATATATAAACAATAGAATATAATTTTTCTATAATTTTACTACAATTTCGTAAATATAATGTATATCATGTCGTCTTCTTCTTCTTCTTCTTCTTCGAGTTTCAATTTGAAATTCAGCTAAAATCAAAAGTCTAATCTTCACCAAAACACCCTCAAAATTGACATATAAACTTCAAACCATATTCCTAATTATTTGCAACAACACCCAATCCAAACAAATAATGATTTTTGAAAATGCTTCAATGCTTTTTAATGGTTGTCAATGGTGGAGTTGATGCTCTCTTTTCCTTTGCTTTACATTACTGAAATTAGGGATTGAGAGATTGAGAGAGACGTAGAGAATTCTCAATTTTTTGCAACAACACACCAATTCAAACAAATAATATTTTTTAAAAACCCAAATTCGAATTCAAAGCTTCAAAACTTTTTAATGATTGTCAATGGTGGAATCATTGGTGAGTGCAAGATACGTGGGGGAGTGGGGTGGGATGTAGAGAGAGAAACGTGGGGTGAGTGGAAGATACGTTAGCGTTATTTTAGGATACTAATTATTATCATTTATTCCCTTAAAATGTACATAAATGGTAATTGAGTATATAAAATATAATTATAGTAAAACTTGAGTAGGGAGGGTAATATAGTTTCATATAGTGTATAGGAATATAAAAATTTCAATTCTTCTAAAAGTTTTAACTTTTTTTTAAACTCTATATCCAGTCAAACAAGTTCACATAAATTAAAACGGAGGAAGTAGTAGTTTATAAGGAAAGGAAGGGTACTTCTCCGTAAACGAAAAAGAAAGAAAGAGAAAAAGGGTTCGAAGCCCTAAGCTTGAATTTCTCTTTTTTATGGTATATCATACCTTTGCATACCGTTTCAAAAATTTTCGCTTACACGCCTCCAATAATTTGTTAGGATGTGCTTTAGTTTTTAACATCTAAGTATTTAACCTTCGATAAAGAAAATGTGCACTTTTTTTATTTCTGTTCTAACGTACTTTTACAAATTTAAGGACTACTAATTTTTGTCAATGTACAAAATATAACATCAGCTAATTGTTTAACCAATAAATAGTTAAAAACCTATTTTTAAAAGAAATCAAGTTACTGATAACCAAATAATTCCTTACTTCCTTAATAATTCGCTTGAGAAAAAATAATATGGTAATATGATTGAAAAGAGAGAATAATAAATTTCGCAAAGAGGCAAGAGAAAATCAGTATATTATGATAGTACTTAAAACTTGTTCTTACAAATGAGATTATGTATCCTTATATAGGAAGACCCAAATATAACGTTTCTTCCTATTTATGGCGAATTCGCTATGGGCATTAATGGTATTTATTGTCCGTTATGATTGGTAATTGTAAGTGACTATAAGAATTTTGTAACAATTCTGATTCCTCATTAATTATGGGTTCATGAATCTTCCTTCTTTCCAGCCTTGATTCGTTCCGATCGTGCTTCTTCAACAGCTGATTAAGCTCGAACATTGGTTCTTTAAAGTCTCATGGGTGTTTTCCCCGCGTCTTCCGTGCTTCATATACTTCATTAATGAAGTATGGCAGTTGTCATTCCACTATTGTTCCACGTATCATGCTTTGTCAGCTAAATATGATTCCACGTGTAACACTTATTTATCACAAATATAGATAGTCCCC